>JASCZI010152014.1:4534-17961 GCA_036250425.1 Stylosanthes scabra | reverse complement strand
TTCTTCTTCTTCTTCTTCTTCTTCTTCTTCTTCTTCTTCTTCTTCTCTGTTTTCATTGTTGTTGTTGCTGATGTTGATGTACAGAAATATGAAGCAATAATGCGCAAAAATAAAAAGCAACATTGCGCAGAAAAAAAAGCAACATTGCGCAGAAAATAGAAAGCAATAATGCGCAGAAATAGAAAGCAATATTGTGCAGAAACAGAAAGCAATAATGCGCAGAAATAAAATCTTCTTCTTCTTCCTTCCTTCCTTCCTTCTTCCAAGTCTGCATCTGCATATTCTTCTTCTTTTTCTTTCCTTCCTTCTTTCATGTCTGCATCTGCATCATCATCTTCATTATCATCATCATCCTCATCATCATCATCATCATCATCTTCTTCTTCTTCTATAACAGAAAACGAAGAAGAAAATGATGATGAAAGTTGCAGAGTGAAATCCCACAACAGAGGAAGCCAAAAACGATAATGAATCACGCAAATAAAACTAAGAAAATGAAAAACGAAAAGCAACAGATTTGATTGGTTATTTGCTTGGTTAAAACACTTGGTTTGACGTTATATTAAGGGAAAAGAGGGTGTGTTTAAATTTGCTTGGTTAACCACTTAATTGGTAAAACCACTTGTTCACCTAGAATTATTGTTTAACTAATAAATAATTTTTTTGGACTTTCGCGTTAATAAAAAATTTAGCTAAGGAATGCATAAAAATTATTAATTAAAAGAGTTGAATTAAAATTCTTTTCACTCTTTAAATACATGGTAGGACACTTTAAGTACGTTTGGTTTCTATTTTTTCTTCAACATTTTGTAAGTGAAAAAAACAACAGTGAAAATAATAGAAATTTTGTTTTATGTTTTTACTCCTTTTTTTTATAAAATACTATTTTAATTTCTAACGTTTGGATTAAGTTAAAATTTTGTCTTTTAACATTTAAAACATTTTATTCTATATTATTTTAACTTTTTTGTCAAAGTAAAAAATTTTGCTTTAACTAATACTCTTTCCCACATTATGATTTTGTTCTAGACAACTGTAATAATAATAATTGCAATGGTTTAATGGTTACAGTGGTGGTTCTAGTGAAAATGATAGCGACAGAAAAATAAGAGAAACAAGAACGTAATAACAGAAGAAAAAATATTTTTGGACAAAAACTTTTAATTTTGAACAACAAACAAAAAATATAACAAAATTTTTAAAATTTTAAGATAAAAATAGAATATTTTAAATGTTAGAAAAAAAATTTAAAACTAAATATATTAGGTATTACAACAATCAAACCTCATTCCTATTTCTTTTTTTTTCCTTCACAATAATTCTATAAAAAAAATACTAAAATAAAAATACTAAATAGTATGCTTTCATAAAACAATAAAATTTTTTTTTGGTAGTGTGAATTAATTCTCTATAACCAGCAAAATTAATTTATTATAACTAGCAAATATAATCATCAATATAT
Organism: Stylosanthes scabra; assembly: GCA_036250425.1. Taxonomy (NCBI): domain Eukaryota; kingdom Viridiplantae; phylum Streptophyta; class Magnoliopsida; order Fabales; family Fabaceae; genus Stylosanthes; species Stylosanthes scabra. The sequence continues at coordinate 16,499 of JASCZI010152014.1, read as the reverse complement.
TTATATATAGTAAGTCTAAAAATATGAATGCAAAATATATATAATATGAATGTAATATTTAAAAAAATATATATACAAAATATAATAAGTATAGATAATATAAACTATTTAAGTTTATGGTGCAAAATATGTATTGTATTATATGCTGACAAAAATTAATAAATTCCATGTAGCATTCTTTTTTTATTTTTTCAGCGAAAATCCAATAAATAACTACTGTTTACTTTTTAGTATAGTCACAGGAGTACATTGTACGGAACCTCTCAAATTTTGCAGTTTTGGCCGACACTCAATCAGTCAGTCAGTCACAGGATAAGGCTCCCACTCACCCATCACTGAACCGTACGATACAAACTGTAGATTTTCTTATTTTGTTTTTCACAATTCACATGATTTTAGTAATGTCATGTCCTTGTATGTTGTATCGGTTCAATTCAATTAACAGCTGGATTTAATTGAACCAATCTATTGATTTCACATAAACAATTTGACCATACTTATAGTGTACTGAACAAATTATTTGGCACTGTCGTACTAGCCCAAAAATCCAAAAAAAAAAAAAAGAAAATTTCCCTGAAATTAACTCCTCGTATAAAGGGGTAGTGTACAATGATCTATGATTCTATGACTAAACTCGTGAAGAAAAATAATAATAATAATAAAACAAAACTAAAAATTAGTCTTAACATATGTGCTATACTTTTTGTTTTTCTAGACATGTACTTTCAATACAAAGAGGGTAAAAAAAATTATATATTTACGGTGTGTCCCAGTTGGGGATGTTAGCACTTGCCTCGTTCACCATCTTCACTAGGGTCACCTGCACACATTATAAAATGCACACAACTGGTTAGGCATGCCTTTTTATCATGCTTTGGGAGAACTGCTGTATAATATGGTATCAGAATTTTTATGAATTAACTAAAGATCCAGAGTTGAATCCTTGTTGATCCAAAATAAAGAATTTCAACATAAGATAAATTAAAAGAGAAAAAAGTCATGTACAGAAATTCATGCACATCCAAAGAAAAAAAATAAACTCTTGCATGAAAAAGTATGTTAGAGATATAACCATTCATGTGATTCCTCTTATTAACTTAAACTTTGGAGACATGATAATTTTGTATTTGGATCCAATCAGATGTATGAAGTGACAAAGTGAAGTAACACTAAGGAGTAATCACCCTTTAGATGGATTACTTCCATTGTAAGTGGGTTTTACCAAATTGATCGAATGTTAGGTAGAAGTACATGAATGAATGGTTATACATCTAATAGGGTGATAACTCCATCGCGTTATTAACACTTAACATATATTATCACTCGAAAAGATCCAAATCCAATAATTTCCCCTCCAACACCCCATCACCAAAAACCTCAAAACAAAAGCAAATAATAAAAATATGTACCGATTATGTAAAGATTGAGGAACTGAATAATGCATGTCAAGTTAGATATACTATATAAACTGATGCATGATCCATAAATGTTAAATAAAACATCTCCTATTTACAAAGGCTATCTTTGAAAGAAAGGGAAAAAACAACAAGGAGAAAGAAGCACATTTGGGAAGAAAAAAAAGGAGAAATGTGCACATGAAGTTTCAAGTTTTAACTATGTTTTTAGTTTTCAATAATAGTAGCCATGTTTTCCCTAAAATAAAAAAAGCAGCTTGGTTTTTGCTTGTTATCCTTTAAAACATAATAACATTCAGTTACAAATATTCAAAGTATATACTATTTGGTCTATTTAAACATGTTCAATAACACTCCTCTTAATATTATTAGGTATACATTCCAATATATCATGATTAATATGGTTCATAATTTTATATTGTATTTTTTTTGTGCTTTTATTCTCAATATTTTCCCTAAAGAAACCTCAAAGTACACAGGAGAGCACCATCGTCTAAGCAAACAAAGAGATAGTTTGTTTCTCAATCCATGTGATTCGTTTATGGAATACATTCACACAAGAAAATGAAGATGAACCTATTTGCCTAGGATTGAATAGATTAGATGATAAAGTATATAAGAAATTTTTCTATTATATAAGAACACTAAAAAAACACACAACTTACTATTTGAGAAAAGATGAACATTAATTTATATACTATCTAATTAATCCCTAAACAACATAGCACTTCTAAATCTATACTATATAATATAATTACCCCCTCCCCATTGTAACAGGTCTCGGCTTCGAGCCTCACCTAAGGCACACAAAAAAATCTATACTACATAATATAATTAATTTAGTTCCTGTGGGTCTTAATCTAGTTTATATAGGGATCAAAGAAATGTTTAAAAATTAAAAGTAAAAGGACAAATAAGAAAAGACGATGCAGTGTGATACTAATGAAGAAGAACAATGACAAGCATCAAAAGAAGAAAAAGAGGTCTCGTAAACACCCTTGAACACTTGAAAACTGAATTGGTTGAAGAAAATGGCAAATCAAAGTGAGGAGAAAACTACCAAAGACAAGGCTTCTATGAGGATATAGGCATAAAGTATTAGCAGTGTTTAACAATACCAAATTCAAAGAAATTGTTCAAGCAAATTGCCTTTAAACTAACTATTAGTTAAAACAAGATCATATTTGCCAAAAAACAACCAAAATTTGAAAAGACTAAGCCTTGATCTAACTTAGCTATTTAGATGACACAGAAATGCAATGTTACACCAGAGGAAGCTGAATTAAAAAAAGCTATGGAGGCTTAAGGGAGATTATGCCGAGTAACACAGGTGTAATTCATATTTGACTTTGGAATTCCCTCTCCAAAAGAGATACTGGTCACCTAATATACTCTATGTTGCCTCAAGCCCTGAAATATTTTCTCAAATCCTCTATTTTGACAATGTTTATGGATCTAAATATTTTTTGACAGTGAACCGAAGGCATAATACACCAAGGATAGACTTTTTTCCCCCCTTCATTTTTCTCCCTCCTGGAGAAGGAGAGTGAAGGGGAACAAATGAGAAGAGAGTTTCACAGAATATAAGCAAATATACAGGAACCTTAAAAACTCTAGCCGCAAAAGATGATATGGTGCAATGGGATTCATCAGGCATATATATCCAAAGCAAATGCTTTTTGAGGGTGTACAACTGTACATCAACTTCGATTGCAGTAGTGGAAAGTTGAAGGATAGTATAGTTCAGTGCTAGTGGCCTACAACCAAAATTTTAGGCGGTTGCCAGTTGCATTGCTGCGTTAATGTGTTCAACGCAGTTAACATATTGTGGCTGGTTGCACAGCCACAGCCACCACAACCAATGTCATGGCTAAAATAGATTATATGGATCGAGATATGAACTTTGTCTATACTCTGATAATTTCTCACAATTATAATAAGTTAATAACACTATCAGCTAAAAGTTCTATCACTAGTCAAACCATCCGCTACAAGTTTACCAAACTTTGTTTCATGCACAACTCATATGGACCTGTGTAGAAAGAACTCAGGTGTTTCACAATTCAAATGCAACTATGAAATCAAGGAATTAATCATGAGAATTGAAGATTTTTTGTTACCTGGTTCCCCCTAAAAATAAAGATTAGAGAGCATTTTTTAAACCTGTGACATATGGTGCTTCTGTGACTAGTTCACATTTAAAGATAGTTGTGCATAAGCCCAAGTGAAAATTACTTTCTTTCGTTTCATCTTACATTACGAAAGAATAAGAAAAGACTTGAAGTCGTGTAGATCCCCTTTTAAGTTTTGAATCATGTCATGTATCAGAGAATGCATTTCTTACTAGATAATTATCTAATGAGACAAACTGTTTGAATTAGTTGGCAAGTTCAGCACATACCACACTTTCAGGAACCCCTGGTGGAGGTAAGGGCAAGTTCCTTGGTGGAGGTCGTCGCAGATGAGACCTTTTGTCAAATCTCCACTCACCAATTTTACCATATGTCAACTCACCCTGCGCATTCGAAAACAAGAAATTGTTATAACAAAATATATTACAAATAGGTAGTGTATTTGGTAAAAGTTTCTATGGAACAATAAGAAAATTAAGCAGATTTCACAGATTGACCTAGAACGGAAATTTATAAGCAATAGTCAACAATCATAATTATACAGAGTTCAAGGAATGAGATAGATAAAATAAATAAATAAATAAAAATTAAAAAATTTACCTTCATATTATAATCGCAACCGTAAGTATAGTGAATTATGAACTTGTTCTCAGTTGAGAGATCCCATGGGGGCTGAAAAGTCAAATACAACAGAAGTCAAAATATGCATATCATTTTCAATCTAACATCCACTTGAGCTGATAATTGGTGCATTCACAGAACTCAATAGGACTAATGAACCCAAATTGACACAATTAAATAACTAAATCAGTTTGCATTGTTTTATGTTAAGATCATTGTATGACAGTTGAGTTTTGGCATTAAAATGTGTCTTAAAAAGTAACTTAGTATTAGTTACACGTTAAGTGTTTAGATTATCGCCTTGCATCACTTAAAGCCAAACCCAGTCCAACACTGCTACTATCGTCATAAAGAAAAAAGTTATAGAAAGCCAACAACATGTCTTCTATCTGATAATCCAAACTAAACCAACCTGATTTTAGTGCAGATTAATTTGAATTAGGTTGGCTAAAAAAGATTTCCAAAACCAAAATTAAACCAACCAGATTAAATTGTATCAGTTTGGATTATTTTGTACCTCAGACACACCCCTAAGAAACCAACAATATGTGCTAATATTGATAACTCTATGTCTGCATACACCATATACAATATCAAACGTTACATGAGGTTTTGCCAAACCTGTAGCATGAAGTCTTTCCGCAGAATATGGCGCACTCCATGCAGCGCAGATGCTACAGCATAAGCATACCTTGCATTTAACAAGAACCATTAACTACATCAATATAAAACTGTCGCTACCTTTTCATATTAATGCAAACATCAACAATTGAATATTCAATCAGACATACATTTCTAGCACCCATCCAAAAGCTTTATCAGTCTCTGGATCCTCTTTCATTTTCAAAGATATGTTCATCCATGTGGGGGCAATCTTTTCAATCAAATCCTAAAAAACAGTACAGAAGTCAATGTATAACTGACTCGTGTTAAGATTTATCATCAATACAAATGACGGAACAAGAAGGCAGGGTCCAATTAACTGTTAACATCAGTTACAAGAACAACTGAAACATGGAGACAGACCATTTTGGTTAATTGGAAGTTTTGGGAAGAAAGTTTACCTTCCTGATAATTACAGGAGAATTGCCAATTGGATCTACATTTGTAACTGGTCCATGCTCCTCAGGAAAAAACTTCCTTATGATTTTTTCATTCTTCTCAGGAGTGATGTAAAAGAACAGGAAAGCAGCTGGATGTCCTCCATATGCCAAATTGGGCAAGGGGCGTACGAATACGTGATCAGGTTCTGCCATTAACACATACCTGCATCAAAAGAACAATTATATCAGCTTTTTATATTTTTTGATAGTGTAAAAATAAAAGAGAGATCATTTAGTACAAGAGATCTCACTCTTCCTCGATAGTTGCCTTTTCCAGCCACTGAACAAAGGCCCATGGTCTATTTAGAACAATGTATCCCTGCAAAGAAATTAAGCAACAAGTCAAATCATTTAAACTGTATGGACGGTATATTTTACCGTATGAAGAACCATAATACTGGAAATTATGTATATTGCAAAAAAGTCAATAATAAAATAAGCAAAGCATTGTCGAGAAATGAATGAGTGAACAAATTAGGGAAAACTTGTTTAGAATTTAGAAATGAGTGCTTTGGAGAGGGTTGGAGTAGTGTCTATTGGTAAGAAGATGGCAGAGTGGCAATAGGTAGTTTTGGAGAGGAATTTAGAGGTAGAGAAGACAGCGGAGAGTCCTATAGCTAAAGGTAAGGGAAGACCTAGAAAAGCCAATGGTGAAAATCGTAAATGGGATTTAGATATTAATGGTCTAGATGCGAACAACATTTACCATAGAATACTTAATACTATGACATTATTTGATCCATATAGCCGACTCCGACTACTAAGAAAAGGCTACGTTGGTGTACATGGGACAGAATAAAGAAATAAATAAAAGGTATTAAGGTAATCATCTAATCAGGAATATGGATATCCAATCAGGTATGCTGGAATTGGATATAACTGCAGAGGAAAGCATGCAATTATTAACAATTTGTCAAATATCAATAACAAAAATGCTAAAGCAGATGAATACAAAATCTGGATAACAAGCAAAATAAGCCTCAAATAGATGTCAAGCAGTTGACAATAATAATTATTTTTACTAGCCTCCAGATCGAACTCATTTTACAGATGAATGGAATAAATATCAAGTTATGGATCACATTTTGGATCACATTTTCCCCCACAAAGATGCGAAGACAGAAAATTGAAACCCAAAGTCTCACATATTTACCCTAGAATATAAAGGGAAGATGTATTAAATTTGGGGTTTAGGAAAAGGACCTTAGATTTCCATTTTCTTGGCATTAGCATATTCAAAGAAATTTAAGCTTTGCTGGCTAGTTCCATGTTGAAATTCAATAACAGTTATTCTCAATGATCCTTAAGCTTTCCTCCTCCTAACATCATCCATTAAATTATTTTATTGCAACTGCAAATTTTCTAGGATTTTGTTCATTTCATATCACCAAGGTACTTCAAAACACCATGCCATCCATGTTATTTTGCATAAAAATACTAAAAGGAGAAGCAGAGAAACATATATTTACAACACACAAGCATGTCTAGCAATGGATTTTGATAATCATAAGGAAAAAAATCATTAATTGAAAGTAAGAGTTAACTCACCCGGTCCATACCAGCTGGAAGAGGATCTACCACAACAGTGGGAATTTCATCCATCAAGTTGTCTGGCTTTCCAGAATGTAGAATTCTGGTGAATCCTCCCATCTCTGACCCGGGCAAGTTCTTTTGTCTTTTATACCAGTAGTACATGATTCGGCATTGCCATTTGTTGTATGGAGCATCAGTAGCCGTTAGGGCAACATGAAAAGGCGCCTTAGACACCTTCCGATTCTTTGCATGTGCAGGCATCTCAATGATGGGATCAAATAACAACGAACCATCACTAAGGGCCACACCTTCTGAAGATCCATAGTGGATTATCATTGTTACCACATTATACATCGCAAAGGACGAACCAAGAACCAAAAAAAATATAAGTAATGGTGAAGTTCGTCCCATTATCTTCCTAACACAGTTAGATATCAGAATATCATGGGCCTGAACGTTCCTCAGTCTTCAAGAAAGCAAAATTCTCTACCCTGGAAAACAAATAGCTCTTAGTCAAAATCCAAACCTACAAGTTCTCGAGCAGAAGATCTTGATCAAGTTTTTCAATACTTCAGAAACACACAATGATCCTAATTGGTAACTTCTTCTAGAATCACCGCAACGGATCTAGCAACTACCTGATTTGTTAACTCTTAGTTAAATTCAGCCAATGATTGGTCATTTAACCTAGAAAAAGAAAAATACTCTGCACCATGATCCTAATTCCTAATCAGTTACTTCAGGAAATCCCACAAACATTTCTACAAGTTAACATTTATACAATTAAAGCATTGGTAATTAACAAGAACATATATAAGTTGAATCAAGAAAGCAAATGTCACCAATATATATATATATAATTCACAACTTCAGAAACAAGCTGGAAATGGCAAAGGACAATGTAGATATATAGTTAACAGTTAACATCATACATAAGACGTAACAATTTTGATTTTTGCAAACGGACGTGAAGAAGATTTGATTTTTGGATACAAATCTCGATTTGCATTGAATTGGATCAACTTAGAACCAACCCTCGCTGGAAGCTATCAGAAGCAACATGATAGAAAATAGGGTCAACGCCAAAATTTTAAGAAGTGGCGGCACTAATATGAAGTGATACCCGAAAAACCTCAAATTGGTACGCAGAGAAATTGAAAAATTATCATGGAACAGAATGCCATTAAGGTTAGAAAGTCAAAGGAAATAATTGAAATGATGCAATGAGAGAGAGAGAGAGAGAACCTTTGCTTGTATTTAGAGTAAGAGACAGGGAGAGAAATCCACAATGATTTTTTTGGATCCAAGAAAGACAAAATAGAAAAGGGGAGAGAGAGAGAGGAGTTGCGGAGTTGGTGTACTTTGCAGTATTTCCACTCCGACGAGCACAGCTCCTTGCTGTGAAAGTCTGAAACACACTAAATTATTTTCATTATTATTATTATTATTATTATTATTATTATTATTATTATTATTATTATTATAAACAAATAATAATAAAAAAAAAATTAGGGAGCTAATACATTAGGATCCTTAAGAAGCTAATACATAGTTACGGATGATAATGATAGCTTAATCTTAGATATATGAGTTATGAATGATAACTCATATAAATTTTGGATGATAACTTAATTATTGGCTTCCTAATGGCTTCACCACTCCATAACGTTGGTTCCATAGCACTATTCATAATAATAACATATCTATAGTGAAAAAAATAATATATCTATTAAATTAATAAAGTAGAAAGTAATTTTACGTAAAATATATTATTGATATGGCTCGTAAGACCTTGGCCTAAATCCACATCAGCGTGGTCAAAACATATAACTTGGTCCAACAATCTAAACCAACCTCTTTATGCATGTGACTAAATAAACCAACTTCTTTATGCATGTGACTAAATAGGAAAATTATAACAAAAGACAACAACTTGTAACCGCCAAGTAACGGAAATGAATTAAATTCTTAACGGCAATAAGAACCTGTAACCGCAGCTAAAGAATAGGGATTCATTAACTTGACCCTAATAGCCACTCTCAACCCTTTTCTATAAATACACCTAGTGAACTTAGGTCAAGGTATGCTTTATCATATTTACTCACTATACTTACAAGTGATCTATTTACTGATTTGAGCGTCAGAGTGTCTTTTTAGGTATCACCCCCCGCCGTTCCAGGCTCTGGCCGCCAGCGTCCGTCCTCTTTGAAGCCCAGTCGAGCACTTGCATTTGAAGAGGACCTCTTTCCCGGCTACCGTCACAGAACATTGGCGTCCACCGTGGCGCAGATTTTAATAATCCCCACGTTTTTCTTCTCTCCATTGAATTTTCCTCTCTTTTGTAGGAATGACATCATGGCTGGCGAGAAACATTCAACACATCGTTGACCATGCTCTTCTTGCTCTGATCAAGCTACTCGCCATGATCACTACTGCTCTTCCCATAGAGGTGCGACAGAAGAGCTAATCTAAACGATAACAGTGTCAAATTTTGTTCATTCAAAAATGACAATTAACAATTCTGAAGTTCTTGATTGTATATGCTACAAGGCTAAAACAATTTGACCATGCTCTAAAAGCAAAACCTTAATAGTTGTCATTCTCATAAACTGCTATAAGGAATGCTCTTTTCTGTTCTACATTCTCATTTGTAACTGACAATTACCTTGATCGGTTTTTTCAAACACTACTTTCAAATTCTGTGTACAACAAGGCCGAAACAGCTCGGCTTGCAAAACCCCAATCATTGTCATCCTCATAAATTGCTATACTCCATACTCTTTTTATGCCCTATGTTTACGCTTTTACATGTGTAATTGCTCACCATCTTTATCTCTATTTCTAGTTTTTAATGATAAAACAAATCGGCCAGATGCTAAAACAGCTCGGCCAAGGTTTAAAGTAAAAATCTTAATAGTCGCCAATCTCATTAAACTGCTATAGGTCATGTTTTTTTTTTTTCTGTCCTATATTCAAACTTTCACATGTGTAACTACTGCTCACCATCTTTATCTCTATTTTCTGTAACTGACAACTGTCTTTACTCTCATTGATTGCTCTAATTATTTCATTGATCTGCTTTGTGTAATGATGTACGAGAATCTTTTGACAAACTAAACAAGATCTCTCAACATTCTGACAAGTGAATCGGATCAAGTAGTACCACTAAAGAGTGGGATATCGTTCCCACGAGGAAATGTGCATCAATCAATACTTCCTGGACAATTCCTTAAGTAGATCAAGCTATTAACAAAGAATTAATGCACACTATAATAAAGAATCATGCAAAACATGCAAGAAGTGGACATAAACATGCAAGAACATAAATCTTTAAACTATTAACAACTATGAACATACAAATGCAACTAATGACTATAAAAAATTCAATAAAAGCAAACAAGATTAAGGGATAGGAGATATTCATAAACACAACTTCATAATCTAATATCAACAACTATTTTTCTGCAAGTCATACCTACAACAATTCACCATGAACCCTAGTATAACTAAATCCTAATCTCTTAGCAATCTAGTTTCTTTTCAACCTATCTAATCATCAATCTCTTGACTAATCAAACAGGCAAAAAGATAATGCACACATCATGATTTAAACCTCTAACAACCAACAAGATCCATGGAAAGAATTAATATGTCACATATTCAATCACATGCAAACCTCATATAATCATCAAAGATTTTAATACATATCAAATCACATGCCTATCTCTAGGTCACATAACGAAACATGGAAAGATTCTTGATAATGTTTGAATGCCTATTCTCTCGAACTCAACAATCCAAAACATGAAAGATCAATTATTCGTCAACAATCGAATCTTTAAACATTCATGACAAAGAATCAAATAAAATGCAAATCAATCATCTATGTGATAAAAATTCAAATTCATATAATGGCACATACATTCAAAACATCATCTCTAATGCAAAGAACACACATGAAAGATCATTCTTGAACTAGTTTATGTTATCAAGATCAATGCAAGACCAAATTTCATGTCACTTATCCAATCAAAAATCAACAAAGACAATGCATAAACCATCAAATAATATGTTTAATCTCATGACTAGTATAGAAACTAAACCAAAACTAAGAACCAATTATACCTCTCGGTTATCTTGATCCTTGAATTGATGAACAAGAAGAATCCTTTGAATAATTAGTAGAAACTTGCAGATTTGAATATATTATTGGCTTGATCCATTGGCTTGATAGAATAGAGCTCCTCCTCCTTAATCTTCAAGAGAGTTTAGCCACTCATGATGATGAATGACTTCAAGAAATATATGAAGGTTGTTCTTGAATGCATGAACATTCAAAGAACTTCAAAGAAAGTAATGAAAAGATAGAATCTTCAAAGAAAAGAAGGTAGAATTGAATTGCCTCTTTACTAAATTGAAATGAAAGTTACAACAAATTGATGGAAAACTTCAAAGAAAACTAGAACTAAACTAGAGAGAAACTAAGGATGAATTCTCTCCTAAAACTCTATGAATGAAAAATATGATCTAATGATGTCTAAGTGATCTAGTAAAAATCTATAATGTGAAGTTTTCCATCTATATATACGTTTACAAAAGGGATAAATGAAATACAAATGCATTGGAAATGAAATTCCAATTCTGCCCAAGAACAGAGTGTTCCCACGCCTAGACTTTGGCTTCCACGCCTAGGCGTGGGCCTCTGCTTCAAAATTTGGCTAGCATCCTTGTAAATAGAACCTCCCACGCCTAGACTTTGGCTTTGGCGCCTAGGCATGGGTCTTGGATGGTCAAGGGATGCCTAGGCGTTGGTGTGGCACCTAGACTTTGAGCTTGGGATGCTTGGCCACGCCTAGGCGTTGGCTTTGAGTGCTCCTGGAGGCTTGGTCTTTGCTTGGCCACGCCGAGGCGTGGGTTGTTTGGTCTCAAGTCCTGACTTGGATGCCTAGGCGTTGAGTTCCACGCCTAGGCGTGGGGCTCTGGCTAGAAATGCTCCAAAACTCCGTTTCTTGCTCCTCAAGCTTCCTTTATCCATTTTTCCTGTAATTTAACAATAAAATACTCAAAGTACCAATGTTTTCTCATATTTAAACATGTACTAACATATTATCCTATTTTTGTCGATTTTATCATGATTCTAAGTTAATTAGATGAAGAATAT
>JASCZI010152013.1:8242-20492 GCA_036250425.1 Stylosanthes scabra | reverse complement strand
TGACATGTCACGTTTGGCTTGCCATGAGAAGTCACGTTTAGGAATTTTGGGTGGTCACGTTTAGCACTTGAGAGGTCACGTTTGGTGTAGGAAAATGGTGCCAAACGTGACTTGCTTACTTTGGAGCTTGTCACGTTTGGTGGAGGAAGTTCTAAACGTGATGGGCTAAAGGCCAAACTTGATGCCCCCTTTGTGTTTTTGGTCACGTTTGGAGCTTGGCTTGCACCAAGCCCAAACGTGACCTAGATTAAGGTTTGGGAAGCTTGTTCTTATCTTATGTAAGTCACGTTTGGCTTGGTGAAGTTTCTAGGCCAAACGTGACTTGCTTGCTTTGGACTTGAGCTTGTGAGCTTCTCTTGGGCATGTTGTGTGTCACGTTTGGGACTTGGCCTTGCCAAGCTCAAACGTGACTTAAGATGAGTGTGGGCAGCCTTGGGACATCCTTGATTGGGTCACGTTTTGATGCTTGAGCTAGTCGAGTCCAAACGTGACCTAGTTTGCTCCCAGGGTTACTTTGTGGTTCTGTCCAAGCTACCTTGCTCTGTTTCACTTCTTCCTCCTCTGTAACTTCATGGTTTCTTTCTAAGAATCCTGTAAAAGCATAACAAAATACTCAAGATACTAATAATTGAACAATTAAGTGGAATTACTTGAGTATTAAGCTAATTTTCTAGTAAAAGCTCATGAAATTGAGGTCTAAAACCATGAATGATGCACACGCATCACTTGCTGCAAACAGTGGCGGAGTTGGAGGAGAGTGAGGAGATGCAGAGATGGAGGAGCTTGGAGGAGATGCGGAACGAACGATAGTGGCACAGTCACAGATCTGAGGGGGATGATGCAAACAGGAACAACGATCAGTCGAATCTGTGCGAATAAAGGTATGATGATGGCCGGTCGGCGGCGCCAAAGACTCCGGCGACGGTTGGCGACGGATCAGAGGGAAGTGGTTGAGAGTTTTTCACTTTCTCTCTTTAGGAGGTTACTTGATCCAGGGTAAGATTGAGTTTCTCTCTCCGTCAATTGACTTAAGAAGATGTATTTTTTAAAAGAAATTGAAAATTCAATGGCCATAATGATAATTGCCACTATTGATTTAGAGGAATCAATATTAAAACTGATTGGATATAATAATTTAATGGCTATAGCCATAATTGCCGGTACAATACATAATAGCAATGGCAAATATACAGTTGCCACTAAAATATAACTAAAATGAGAGGAACAGTGGCCATTGTGCTATAGCCACTAAAGGTTTGTCGCTAAAACCAATTTTTCTTGTAGTGCGACTATGCATGCCACTCTTTCCTCCTAGATCATGACACTATCTTTAAACTTCAATAGTGTTTTGTTATAGTAGCACTTAATATATCTTTGTCTATTCCATTTAATCTGCATGTCTCTAGAGATTAAGGATCACAATATTATGCTTTGAGTTTCTCACCTTGACTTTCAATATATAGTTTTGATTTAATTTAGATATTCATTTCTTGATGCAATGACACTTAGCTTACATGGAATTTCATTCAGTGTGCTTTTGTTTTTCATCAATTCTTTGAACATACTTCATCTAAATCATTATTAATGGAATCAAGAATATGTACAACTTTTACCTATTTTACCTAACACTTTGTAGTCATACTCAAATCTACTCTTTTTAATTTGTCTGTAGTACTTTACTTTTTTCACCACAAAAGCAAAAGCAAAAGCAAATAATAGTACTTCACACTCGATGATGAGGTCTTCAAGATCGATTAAAAGTTTTTTAAGTTCAAAAACACAATTACATTATAAACATGGAAGGGACATAATATAGGTGTTGAATGCATTATGTCGAGTGGACAAAATATAGAGTGGTGATCTTATGTAACGGTTTAAACTCTGGGATTCTTTGATGGCAATGCCGAAGGGGAATAGCTAGAGTGAACATTTTGTAACTTCCGGTAGTCGAAAAAAAAATCGATAATAAAAGCTATCAAATTTAGTTAATTTAAATGTCACAATATAAGTCAAAATCGAGTCGGCTTCCCTCTGATTTGAGCATGTTTTGTGATTAATTAGAAGTGAAAGTGGTGTTTAATTGCATTTTTCACAACAAGAAAACCACATTTTCGCGACGGTTTTTTTTTACTGCATAGCGACGATTTTAATCGTCGTTAAGTGTTTTCGTGACTGTTATAAAACCGTCGCAGATTTGAGGGCCGCGAGCTGACTTAGTGATGGTTTTGACAACAGTTGGAATGAACTATCGCTAAACTATTTGTGACGGTTTTAGAGATATAAAACCATCACTAAATTGTAACAGTTACTACAACATTTTTGTTTTGTTTTACGACGGTTCAATCTGAAACAGTCACTAAGTTACTAATTCTTGTGACAGTTTTTCCTATACTTAGTGACTATTTGAACTGTCATGAATAGTGGTTTGTAACAATGTTTTAAACAATTAACTGTCGCTAAGTTACTAATTCTTGTGACCATTTTTTCCTATACTTAGTGACTATTTTAGACTATCATTATCTTTCCAAAATCATATTTTTTTTATATTTTAATTGTTATGTAAATTATTTTCATTATAAATCATAAAATTCCATCATTAAAAGAATACAACAATAATATCAAAGATTTTATTATCAAAAGTAGAAAAAAAACATTGTATTTAAAAATATAACATACATAAGAAGTTTTACATATCATCTTCCTAAGAAATCATAACTTCAAGCAACAAGTCTTTGCCATATTCCATAATATGTAATTTCAAACAAAATAACTCTAACATAATCCTAATATGCTTTTGCCAAATACTTTAAATCTGCTTCACATTCAGAAGCACCTTCATCAATCTCCAATCTTCCTGGAAAACATCAAAGGTGATCAAAATTAGACAAGGATGTGTTAAACTAGCAGTATCCTTATCAAGTTTGTCTGTCAATTAAAGTGACTATTCTGCTACCAAGAAATTCAAAGCCAAATTACAGAAGATATAATTACAGCTTAACTAACAAGAAGGCTTAGATTAAAACCAAGCAACATACGATATACATTACATACCCGACAGTATACATAGCCACTCATTGCCCTTCAAGAGACTTCAAAATGAAAGTTGCAATGGCTTTCAAAGCAAGTTCTTCAGCCTCTTCTTGGGTGGAATCATTTGCTTGCAGATGCTTCTTACCAATCTTGAAGGAGTGGTCACCACCATCAATGACATGCAGCTCATTAGGGGCTTTCATTTTCTTCCTAGTGGCTTCTAACTTCTCACTTCTCGAGTGGACAGAGCATGCTTGCTTCCCTGTGAAAGGCACAACATAAAATAGACACGGAGATAATATCATATAACAATGCCCATGCACACAGCATAAGAATACCATACTAATAGAAATTACATAATAATAATAATAACAACTACATGGATGATCACCTGTATAAACATTGTGGGGACTGTTAAGTGTAACAATGTTTCATCTCTAATTGCACCATTGATTCCCTGAAAATTTTGTAACTAAATTATTGGAATCTATCATATTCAATTATCCAAATTCTCTTCCTCTATTATGAGCTAGATCTCTAAATTGAGATAGCTACTTTATGAATTATATGAAGTGAAATCCTTTAAATAAGGCACACATTTTAGAATGACATATATATCATCTATGAATTGCATATACACAGAGGCATACATGGAATAATCATAAGAATGAACATAAAACCTTCAATGGGTGGCCAAGGCATACAATAGCAGAAACATTAATGTCTTCCAAGCTAGTCACCATGCATCCCACTCTGCAACTAAAAAAATACATAGTTTCATATATAACTTTGCTTCTAATAATGATAATGGGAGTTCCAGAGCCCAAATAAGAAGGGGAAAAAGAAGAAAAAAGAAAAACAAGATACCTAGAACCCATTGATTTGCCTGTAAGTATGATGGGATAACCAGGGTACTTAGCAGCAGTTTGCTTGACAATTTGAGAGTGAGGCTCGACAAATTTTTCTAGCCGTCTTCTCTTCATAACTATAACAAACTAGTTTAATATAACATACCATATTCATCCAATGGAGCTTCATCATAGTAAGCTATTATTATATAAGCAGATGCCAATCTGTCAAAATTAGTTCCTCCATGGTACTGCATGAATTCATCCATGTTGCTTGAGTAAACAAGCAAAAAACAGAGAGAAATGATTGTAGCTAAGGTAAAGGCCTTGAGAAGTGATATACCATGTAGTAATTTACATAGCTTCCTTTCTTGGCAAAGAACAAAGCAACATTATATGCAATGTCTTCTGCTGATCTTATGTATGCGTTTTCTCCAAAGGCTTGATAGCTTTAAATTTAGACATGAAATTAATGGCATTAATCTAGTTAGACACTTCGATAGTATCAAATTCGTTTCCATTAAAAAGATAAAACAAAGAAACATATGTAAATTACAATGAAGAATTCAGCTAGAGAAACATACAAAGTAGTCCAGTTCTCTATCCATATAGAAGGCTTGTTAGGAGAGTTAGGACCCTTAAATGTCAAAGAAGATTTCATCTCACAAGAAACTATATGAAGCTGTATGAAATGCTGCCTTCTGTGATTATTAGGAAGAACAGAAAAAAAAAAAAGAAAAAGAAAAGAGACATGGAATCAAATAATAAAAAAGTACTAAACATGAAATTAGAAATACCTGAAAAGATACAACTAGATTCTTGATTGAATAAATTGATTAATTATGATCATCACTCCATGAGAATTAATGTAAAATGATTGTGTTTGTGATAGTTACACACAATAAGCTAAGCTAAGAAATTCCTTAGCTTAACTACAATTGAAAGAATAACATGGTAAAAGAATAAGAACAGTAATATATATAGGGAAAACATAGAGTTAATAAGAGAGTGTGAGTTAATTAATTTAAATTATTATTACAAATAGGAACAGAAGATAGGAAACATGATGAGTATATATGAGTTGAAAGTGGTTGAATTGAACACAAAATGCATGAAAGACACTACACAGATTATAGTGTCTGCATGTTTGGTAATTATATGCAGAAAGTGGGTTAAAAAAACCTTATCTAAACCTTCCAGAGCAGCAAGACTGATGGTTAATTTGAGGATCTAGCTCTGAACTTGTTCCCTATTTTATAAAAATTCAGATTGACTTCACTTTCGGCAATACTTTTGTACTTCAAATCACAAGTACAATTGCAATTCCAATAGCTAATTGTGATTAATATTATTAGGAATAAATCAAATAAAATTGAAAACAGAATCATTGTAATCACTGAGTTAGATAAACACCTTATCGAGCTGCTTCATGAGCGAAACAAGCATAGCGTTGGTGGTCTTGGTGCGTTCACTCTGCGGAATCTTCAATCCTCGCTCCATCGCATATAATCGACCTAAAAATTTGTAATAGCATCAAACTTAAACCCTATCCAATTCAGATCAGCGAATAAAAATCGATCATTTAGGCAAATCAACAATAAGAAATAGGAATCAATATAAAAATCTATTAAAACGGAAAAAAAATTAAGAAGAGAAAAAAATTAGAGTGAGAAAGAGATGGTTACAGTAATAACTGGCGAGAGGTTGAAGAAAAAGAGGGAAGGGATAAAAGGAGAAAGAGATTGGGTGCGGTGTTCACGTTGGCGTCAAAGATCGACGCGGGTGATGTCGTCGACGCCGTGGATGAGAGAAAGAGATGAGGAACGAGAGAGAAGAGATGAGTGTTGTTGTTCATGTAATGATTCGTGAAAGAAGAGGAAAAGGGATTGAAAGTGTTATTGGTAGAAGAAAGAAAGGGTTTTGCACAGCGGCGACGGTTGAAGAAGTAGACCTTACAATTATAGCTATTGGGTTATCTGGAGACGGTTTTTCTCCCCGTCACAACACACGTGTCTATTCACCTAATTTGGTGTAGTGTTTTAAGCTAACGTAGCAAGAATGTAAATGAGTAAGTAAGAAATCAAGAGAGCAAGAAATCTAAATTGCAAATGGAAAGATAAATTAAAAAGAAAGTAAAGAGTAATTTTATATTTTTAAAAAAAAAACCCATAAAATTACCGACTACCAGCAACTGACAATTCATAATAAATTAAAGAAGAACTAAACTAATAAGAGGCAATTGTCACATTTTAAAATAATTGAAGAGTATTTTATCGTTACTAAAATTGGGATTATTTTTATCAATTTTTGACTAGAGAAAGTTGGTAGTTTACTCTAAAACAAATGAGTAATGTTTGTTTGTTAGACTGGAAAGTGGATAAAGAAAAAACCTTCTAGACGCTCAACTCACAAAGGAACAAATTGAACAACTTGCTTCATAAGGTGAAAATACTTGAATTCCAAAGGACAAATAATAAGGAGTTCAAATTCAAGGAGAAATGGTTAGGTATAGCAAAATAGGAGAATAGTATTAATGAGATTACTTTATGTATTTAGGTGTCTTTTTCTATTTGATAGGTTATTGACAGTGTCAAATTTGTTATAAGGGCAATATCTCTTTCACTATTATATTAGTAAGTCCTTTAATATGCATGCATAAGAGAGAGCTTCATCAATGGTAAGTCAAAATTAATGACCTTAATTTTGAGATATTTGGAGTAATCATGTTAGCAATGGTAGCTAGTGTAATTTTAAAAATCTTGTACATTATTATAGTGGGTGGTTGGATTTACCCTTACTGAAAACCTCATTAAACCTTGGATTTCAAATGTAGAAGTTATTGTCAAATGGAAGACCAGATATTTTCTTATTTAATATTCCAAATGATACCATTCATTTATACACATAGTTTGGTGCTATCAGAAGCGAATATGAAATGTTAACTAAGAGATGCATTATCCACCATTAAATTTGTGTCTCAAGTGATAAACTTTTTTTTTTAATCTAAGAAGGTGTATTAACAAAATTTGAATATAATAGGTAATTAAGGAAAATATATTTATAAAAAGAAATAAATGAGAGAACAATTTAAGATATAGTTATTTTTCTTAAAAAAATGGTCATTTTGCATAAATATTACAAAAATTAATTCTTCTTAATAATTTTAATACTAAAGATTCATTTTAATAATTAAATCTTCATAATAGTTCACTTTAGATTAATTTTCTCATGACTTAATTTATATCTATTAAGAAACCTAACATACAAAGTAATTTAAAAAAAATATTACTAAATATCATTTAGTTTAAAATAAATAAAGAGGACTGTTAAGTAATTCTAAATGAATTAATTAATGATTAAGAATATAATACATAATTCAATAATAAATAATAAATAAAAAATGAGAGTGAAAAGTACTGCAAAACAAGAAAAGAGACAATACAATTGAGGTGTCTAATTAAAAGAAACAAATCAAATATACATTATACATATATGATATAATTTTTTTTCTTTTTTTTAAAATATACCCAAAAAC
Organism: Stylosanthes scabra; assembly: GCA_036250425.1. Classification (NCBI taxonomy): domain Eukaryota; kingdom Viridiplantae; phylum Streptophyta; class Magnoliopsida; order Fabales; family Fabaceae; genus Stylosanthes; species Stylosanthes scabra. The sequence continues at coordinate 13,079 of JASCZI010152013.1, read as the reverse complement.
AAAAACTACATATATTAGAAAAAAAATAGAGAAAGTAGACGATATTAAAAAAATAAAAAGCTAAAATAACTTATAATAAAAATAATAAAATATACATTTTTATAATATAATGTAATTTCTTTATTTTAAAATAATTATGCAATAATAATTAGTATATGTAAAAATAAATTTTAGTAGGCTTAAGTCTGTTTTTTTTTCCCTAAAATTTGTAAAAAGTTAAAAAAATAACAATAACATTTAATTTGATTCAGTTTAACTCCTAACGTTTCTATGATTTTAAATCTACCATTATTGTCAAATTATTAATAGTCAATATATAATCAATTTTTTTCTTATAACTTTACTCTTTTTTTCCTCTACCGTTTACTACCACCAACAACAACATCGTCAACAACATTAGCAGTAGTATTTCTACCAAATCACCTTAATATTAGCAACAACACCAAAACATGTTGATGGAAAGAAATTTATGGTGGTGTAATGGATGAAGAGATGATGATGGTGAACGGTATTTGAGGGGATAAAATTGAAAAAATAAAACTTGTTGACCATAAATTGACCACAACACATTGATTATGAAAATTTAACAATAAGAATAGAATTAAAACTAATAGAAAAAATTAAAGCGTATAATTGTTATTCATCTCTATTAATTTTTAAATATTATTATCTATAAGTATTTTTATAATATATTTATCAAATATTAAAGTTTTTTAAAAATGCATCATTTTTCTTTCTTGACACGCATGAGATCCACTTTCTTTTTTTTTTTGGACATGCATGAGATCCACTTTCTATGAGTATGTTTTTATATTATATATTAAATTATATTAGATCTTTGTTTATTTAATTAGACCTTGAATGGAGGATGAACATCTTATTTCTTTATGAGTAAATATATGTAACCAATATTCCTTGAAACAACAATAACCAACACAAGAGAAGTAGGAGTGCAGAGTAGGCCATGAGGTAACCTACTCATCGCCACCATCATTCTGTCAACCTCCATCATTACCGTTCCTTGAACTGCTGCCACCACCTCCCTCTCCCTTCCCCTTTCCCTTCCCTTTTTTTTTCGAACAAATAGAGATTTCAACCAACTCTGCTGACGATCGCTGGCGCTACGGCAAAATTTTTATTAAAGTTTGAATGAAATTGAAATTTGAAAAATGAGTATAATCGAAATTGTGCTATTTTGCAAAGGGAAGGGGTTTATTCCGTTTAAAGTTTAATTTGATTTGTTATAATTAATAAATTATGTTTGGGGAGAAAATCAAATGATTTTGTAAATTTTTAAATTAAAGAAATATAAGATTTTGTTTTAACTAAATTTAAAATACCTTAGAAGTGCTAAGTTCTATTGAAATGTTCTTGTTTAGTTTTTTTAGAAGAAAAATGGAAGTGTTCAAAAATGTTTTAGGAGTTTTAGAGTGGATAATGATTTTGAGGGTATATACAATAAGAGGATGATTTTTGAAATTACATTGAAGTTGGATAATGATTGACTATGATTATGATTTATGATTATGAGAAAGTTCGATTGATGCCAATTGAAAGGGTGGTTTGTGATATTGATTATGATTGAAAATTTAATATAACCTTGCATTGGCAATGGCGGTGGTTTATTTCACTTGCATTATTGATATTAAGTGCGACCTCAGAGAGATGGTGGAAGGTGAGAATCTCCTTCTTTATTCCTCTTAGGAAAGATAAATTCACCTCCAGAGAGATGGTGGAAGTTCATGATCCTCTTCTTTGTTCCACCTATATATATGATATTGACCCTCGGTCGCAAGATGTGGTCGGACACTATTACCTTTCCGGAGATTCCCCCTTGATAATGAGAATTATTGAAAAGAGAATATACTCTTGGGAATGCGCGAGTCCCAGGGATGGTCCAGGGTTAGCTACCAGACCTATCAGGATCGGCCAGATAACGGACTAGATGAGCTCATCAGTCGTAGGGTAGACATGCATCATGTGCATTTTGATGTTTTGTTTGGCTTTGTTTATGTTTGGCTTGCCTAATTGAATTTACTAATTGACTTCTTGCTATTTTCTATGCTTGTATTAATTGTGCTTTACTTGATTGCCTTATTTGTGTATGAACATTGAGAGATCCCTCATGCTGGTATCGGGTGACGCTGAGGGTTTGCTTCTTGAGTGGGTATAAGACGAATATGTATGGATAAAACTCAAAGTTAAGTGTAAATCTCTTGAGTAGTGTATTTAAGAGTGGTTTAAGAAAGACTTTAGAATTGGTTTAAGGCAAGTGGTCACTTAGGAATGCTTATTGAGTTCCTATAAGCTTATATTGTATTTATTCGGCATTTTACAGTACTGGGAACCTAGTGATTTGGCATTCTCACCCGTATATATTCCATGTTTTTCAAATGCAGGTCCAGGTGCTCCGAAGTGATCAGGAGCTATGTCTATTAGCAAGAGAAAGAGACCTTTATATCCTATTCTGCTTAGTTCTCTCAGTTATTTTGACAAAAATTGCCTAGAGGCATTGATATACATTTTGAGAGAAATAGGAATTTGTTATCAATTGTTTTATTGTTGTACTCTAGCCGGCATAAACTTTACAGGTCGTGACTAGTGACTATTATATATGTATTCGATATCAATCTTACTCTATTCCCCCTCTAAGTATTTTAATTAACCCCTTATTATTTGAATGCACTTATGTTGATATGCTTTGATACGTGCTTGCGAATTTTCTTTTGAATCCACTTTTCATGGCTCCTTGATTATTACAATGGTGACGTTGGAGGAGATCTGATTGATCAGATTCGGTGAAAATGGATGATCATATTTATTAATTTTGGATCACTTTTAGCACTTTGAATGATCTATTTTTATTTTTTGGATGATCACTTTTTGTTGGCTATATTATTCACTAATATTGTGTTGGGTATCTAGCACTACTCTTTTTTTGTTTATGATTTTTTATAGGACAAAATTATAAGGGATAGATAGATAATACATATAATGGATACTTTTTATATACAATTTATAATTTAATTATATAAAGTTAATAATTATGTTCATGCTATTTGATTATTAATAAGTTAAACTATGAATTGAGCTCAATTTTTGTGAACTAAACTTTGAGTTTAAATTCAAATTGTCCCCCGGAATTTGAGTTCCAACTCAAATTAGTTTGCGTACAATAATAGTTATCATGCGAGCATAGGAATGACTCCCTATGAAGCAAAATTCTTAGAAGTGCTTGCTTGCCTTGAAGTGAATATACCTCTGCTGAAATATTTAAAAGATACCCCAACATATGTAAAAACCATGAAGGAGCTTTTATTAAAAAGGAAGACAGTGAAGAAAGGTAATACAGTGGTGCTCACCAAGGAATGCAGTGCCATCATTCAGAAAAACTTGCCCACCAAAAAGAAATATCCGGGTAGTTTTCACATTCCCTGCATCATCGGAGACTCCATGTTTGAAAGAGCATTATGTGATTTAGGATCTAGCATTAACCTCATGCCATTGTCTCTAATGAAGAAGCTCGGTATCAAGGAAATGAAGCCAACTAAAGTTATATTGCAAATGGCAAATAAAACTGTTAGACATGCACATGGAATTGTGGAGAATGTATTGGTAAAAGTAGGGAAATTTTTCTTTCTTGTTGATTTTGTGATCCTAGACATGGAGGAAGACCCAAAAGCACCTCTGATTTTGGGAAGGCCATTTCTAGCCACTTCAAGAGCACTGATTGACATGGAAAGTGGTGAATTAAAGCTAAGAATCCATGATGAGTGCTTGATCCTAAATATCTATAAATCTATGCATTCATCTAGTGGTGCAAGGACCTGCATGAAGATCAATTCAGCTGATCCAGCAAGCACAAAACCTCCAGAAAAAAGTGGGAAGACAATTGGGAACAACTCTCAAGACAAAGAATCAGCTGAGAATTTTCGTCCCTCACCTTCCCAACAGAAAGAAGAAGCAGCCATCTCACCTATTCCAGCCGAGGAAGAGAAGAAGAAGAAAGAGCCAGCAGCCTACATGCCAAAGCCACCATACCCACAAAGATTAAAGGCAGAAAACAAAAACAAAGATCCAAAGAAGGAACCCAAGGAAGAAAAGGGTGCAACCAATGATTCTGTGAAGTTCCAGCAGATCCAGAAAGTTCCAACCATGCATTATCTTCCTACCATAATGGGGAGCAACAACAAGACAAACATGATCACAGAATGTGTTTGCAATAAGTTCTTTGAGCCACCATGAGGAGACAAGAAGCAATGTCAAGCTAATGACGATAAAAGAGCGCTTGTTGGGAGGCAACCCAATCATAGTATCCTTAGTAGTTTATTAGTCTAGTTTCAATAAATCTTAGTTATCCTAATCTTATCTCTAACCTAACCCATTATCACTTCTCTTATTGGTTTTGTAGAAGAAGAAGAAGAAGAAGAAGGAAACACATTCATCATAAACAGGGGAAAACAGAGCAATTACACTCATGCATTGAGGCAAGACCACCACGTATAACGTGACTCCTTCACGTATAACGTGGGGTCACTGCCTCTCCCCCATTTTTGCATTTTAATTCCCACGTATGACGCCATACTTCATGTCATACGTGGGAAAATTCATCCACATTAACCCCAAATGACAGAGGCTAGACGTTATACGTTTATGAATGACGTCATACGTGGGGACATTCCCCCAATTCCATCATAAATCATAGAAGCCACACGTTATACGTGAGCTACACAAGTATAACGTGAGGCATTCTACCTCAGCCACCATTCATCACATTCACATGCATTCAAATTCATTCATTCATACATTCCTCCAATCAAACATTGTTTTTTAAGAC
>JASCZI010152010.1:5473-17908 GCA_036250425.1 Stylosanthes scabra | reverse complement strand
GATTGTTTGCTGGGAATTGAAAATGTTTTTTGGGAATGGTTGTTTGCTGGAAATTTGACTTTTACCCTTTGGAATTTCAATATGATTTTGTATAAGTTATGTGTTACTTTGTTGGGAATGGTTCTGAACTTGGAAATGGTTATTTGCTGGTTGTTTGCTGGAAATTGAAAATGTTTTTTGGGAATGGTTGTTTGCTGGAAATTGGACTTTTACGTTTTTTTTTGAAATTGGAAATGGTTGTATGCTGGATGCCTCTAGTTTAAGGGGAAATTCTGCCGAAATTTCTGTAAAAATTTTGAACAATGTCGATTTATGCTTCTTTAGGCTTGTTTGGATTTCGTGGCACTGCATGATGATTCTAGCAAATCGTGAATGGATATATGATGTTTGTGATGATAACCGGGGGGTATAAAACCAGAATTTTTCGCTGGGGTTGATTCTTTTGTGGCCTATGTATTCAACATCGAACCGTTTATGTCTGACGGAGTCGCTAGATGTCCTTGTAGTAACTGTAGGCTAACAAAGTATTTAGTACCTATGGATATCACCATTCATCCGTATCGTAATGGTTTCAAACCCGGGTACTGGGTGTGGACTGAACATGGGGAAGTCGATACAAATGAGGTTAATACGCCTGATTTAAAAACAGACAGGAAGGAGCGTCGGTTACGAGGGAGATATGTAAGAGATGTGGATATGAAGGAGGTTAATTGGGAGACTAACTATGATAGGTATAATGAGATGATTTATGATGCATTTGGTGTAGCCGAGGAGGAAAGTGTTGATGAGGAGCCTAATCCGGAAGCTGCCAGATTTTATAAACTTTTAGAATCTGGGGCAAAACCATTGTGGGAAGGTAGCATCCACTCAATATTGTCCGCCACGGTTAGGATGATGAGTATTAAAGCCAAATCAAACCATACCCAAGAATCCTTTGACAAGTAGGCTGGGTTCATAAATGAGATAGCCCTTGATCCGAGTGGGTTGCCGAACAAGTACTATGAGGCAAAGAAACTAGCTTCCAAACTAGGACTGCATTTCGTAAAATATGATTGTTGCGCAAATGGTTGCATGTTGTACTATAAGAATGATGCCAACCTCAATGCTTGCAAATTTTGTGAGTCACCTAGGTATAAGGCTGAACGGGAGAGAGTTGGGAAAAGGCGGTTGAAGCGGGTGCCGATAAGGAGAATGCATTACTTGCCACTAATTCCGAGGCTTAAAAGGTTGTTTGCATCCAACAGTTCAGCCCCACATATGAAATGGCATTGGGACAATAAGAGAGATGATGGGTTCACGACTCACCCATCGCACGGGGAAGCATGGAAGCACTTCGATGAGGTTCACCCGGATTTTGCGCAAGAGCCGAGGAATGTTCGCCTAGGGTTATGTTCCGATGGGTTTGCTCCAAACACTAATTTTGGAAATACCTATTCTTGTTGGCCTGTGGTGTTGACTCCGTACAATTTACCGCCTGAAATGTGTATGAAATACCCCTATGTCTTTCTTACTTGCATAATTCATGGTCCACATAATCCGCAAGCTAAAATAGATGTGTACTTGGAGCCTTTGTTAGATGAACTTTTAAAGTTATGGAACGTTGGTGTTGAAACTTATGATGTGTCACAGAAAAAGAACTTTCAATTGCGTGCCGCCTTAATGTGGACAATAAATGACTTTCCGGCCTATGGGATGCTCTCTGGCTGGATGACTCAAGGAAGGTTAGCTTGCCCTAATTGCATGGAAGATACTAAGTCATTTTGGATGAAGTTTGGGGTAAAGAATTCTTGGTTTGATTGCCATCGGAGATTTCTTGATGAGGGTCATGCCTTTAGGCGAAACAAAGACTCTTTTCGAAAGAACAAATCTGAATCGGAAGAAGCGCCTATTCGGCTCAGTGGTCTAGAAGTTTGGCTCCGAGTACGTGATATTCCGATGATTTTAGACAACGGGAAAGCTGTTAACACGCCGGGCTATGGGAGTGATCATAACTGGACCAAGAAGAGCATATTTTGGGTGTTACCATACTAGAAAGACAACTTGGTTCGACATTGCCTTGATGTGATGCACGTTGAGAAGAATGTATTCGACAACATTATGCACACGGTCATGAATGACAAGCGGACAAAGGACAATGAGAAAGCAAGGTTGGACATGGCAGAAGTATGCAAGCGCCCGGAGTTGAACTTAAAGAGTCTTGACAGTGGGCATTGGGCAAAACCGCATCCAACGTTTGCTTTATCAACTGTGCAAAGAAAGAATGTATGTCGATGGGTTCAAGGGTTAGCATTCCCCGATGGCTACGCATCCAACTTAAGGAGATGTGCAAACGCTTCACTGGGTAAACTTGTAGGGATAAAAGTCATGACTGTCATGTGTTCATGGAGTCATTGCTTCCAATTGCATTTAGGGGATTACCGACCAACATTTGGAAACCCCTTACGGAGTTAAGTGAGTTCTTTAGGGAGTTGTGTGCCACTACGCTAAGCGTTGTGGACTTATTAATCATGGAAAAGAACATTCCAATCATCCTCTGCAAATTAGAGAGAATATTTTCGCCGAGTTTCTTTGACGTAATGGAACACTTGCCTATTCATTTGCCATATGAAGCTAGCGTATGCGGGCCAGTTCAATTCAGATGGATGTATCCGTTCGAGAGATTGATCGATTCGTTTAAGAAAACTGTGAAGAATCGGGTGCGGGTGAAGGGTTCAATAGGTGAGGCATTTTTAGCAAAAGAAACTTCCGCATTCTGTTCGTTCTACTTCGAATCTCATGTTCAATCACGGAGAACTCGTGTAGGTAGGAACGACGACGTCGGAGAATCTTCTTCTAGGCCAATACCGAAATTGTCTATTTTCCAGTGTGATGGTGTTCCGAAGGGTGCATGCGAGGAATATTATCTGGATAAAAAGGAGATACAGGCTGCCCATTTGCATGTCCTCCTTAACTGTGAAGAAGTTTCTGAATTTGTCAAGTAAGCGATGTACTTTAAAATATCAGCAATCATGATTGTTTTAATTATTTAACATTCAATTGGCTAATCGAGACTTACTTTACTCCTTTACGCACATAGGATATACGAAGAGGAGAATCCACAGTTGCCGCTTGATCAGTTTCCTTCTTGGTTCAAAAATCATGCTCGAAATAATCTCGATGACAATGTAGACTCTGAGCTAATGGTATTGAGTTGGGGTCCATTGAACAAGGCTTTAAGTTACCAAATTTACATTGTGAACGGTCTTAGATTTCACACTAAACAAGGGGCTGTGGGTAGGAAAACAAACAACACAGGTGTTTGGGTACGAGGGGATGCTGGCAATGGCCAAGCTGATTGGTATGGTATTTTGCATGATGTTCTTCAGTTACAGTATTTTAATCGCATGATGTATACTGTTAATGTGTTTAAGTGTGAATGGTATGACCCTGTTCCACGGAACGGAACATGAAAGCATAAAGAATACAACATCGTTGAGGTAAATAGCACGAGGAGATATAGGCATTATGACCCTTTCATACTCCCTCAAAATGCACGTCAAGTGTACTACTTGCATTATCCAGGAACTTGCAAGTCTAATTGGATGGTTGCAATTAAAACCAAGCCATGAGGACGCGTTGAATATGAAGAAAAAGAATCCCAAGAGCCATACTAAGTAGATGCTCCAACTCCTTCTAGGATGGTTGTCGAAAATGAGCCTCCAACGCTTGCCTCGACTTTAGCAGAAGATGAAATAGTAGAAGTGGGTGGCACAAATGTGAATGTTGCCGAACAAGAAATATCGGATGGAGATGAGGAAGGGGAAGGTGAGGAAGACGAGGAAGGTGACTTTGATAGTAATGAAGAAACCGATGAGAGTACTAAGCAGAGTCTACAACTCCATGACTCAGAATCAGACTCAGAATAAGGTATTATGTTTGTGTTAGTATTCTAATGTATTATCTCGCAACTTTGTTATGTGTTAAATATTATTATTTTAACTGTGTTAGTATTCTGATGTATTATCTCGCAACTTTGTTATTTGTTAAATATTATTCTTTTAATTATTTATTACTTTTCAATTTACATGTAAACAAATATCATATTGATGTTCATTTGTTTTGTTCAGGTACCATGTCTAGTCGTGGCGGCGGTTCTAGCCATGGCAGAGGTCCTGGTCATGGTCGGGGAGGGGGAAGGATCACAGTTAGCACTACTCCTACCAATGACCCCGCTTCGAGATCAGAGACAGCCCCACCTCCCCCCATATCTGCTCCTGCATCATCTCCCGCACCCCACCGACATCTATAGAGCATACACACGATGATATGACGTCAGCCCCAGACACGTCGGAAGCCTCTAGGATAGTAATGGACGCTGAGGGGAGAATTCGTTTGAGATTGGACGGTAAAAATGGGTAAGTTTTTGTATTATCAATTCTACTTATTACTTTTTCATATATACATAATCTCTTAAATTTTACAATTTCAACTCACTAAAATTCCATTGAATCTTCTAGGTTTCTCCCTTCTAATGCATCCACTCAGGAGATGTCTGATGTCGTCAAGTTGATGTATGACACTCCGTGGTTGAGTTACGGTAAGGTTCTGATTGAGGTCAAGGATCGGTGGTTTAATTAATGGATGGTAAGTTACGTAATTAACATCTCAATTAAGTTACTATATATGGTTTTTGCTTTCAAAGTGGTACTAATAAAGGGGTTAATATGCAGGAGAGCTTCTATTTTGAGCAAGGTGCAAATCCCATTGTCATTAAGAAGACATTTGACTATCGCATGGGTCGGATCCTTCAGCAGATGTTGAGAAAGGTCCGTTTGGGGAATGAGGAGAGCACTGGGTGGATGACCCCCCCCCCCCCCTTTCAAGCGAGAAGTGCGAAACAAATTCGCAACGGATGAGGGATTCGAGCGCCGCAGTGCAACAAATAAGGTTAATTGGGCATCTGCGAAAGGGGGCTCGTTACACTGTGGTGGTTCGGCGGCGATCCCATCCACACAAGAACGGATGGTAATGTGTTGTAAATTGACGTTCTTTCCACATTTGAACACTTAGACTTGATAATTCAACTAATTTTATTCTATTTGATGAAATAAAATGCAGTCAAAGGAGCTAAATCGAGAGCCAACTATTGCTGAGGTCTTCAAGCAAACCCATACAAAAAAGAGGAACAAGGAAGAGTGGGTGGATGAGCGGTCCGAGCGATTAAATCTATGTTATAGCTTTATTAACATTACTTTTATAATTCATATGTATTATTGATCGCATTTTTCTCTGTGTGGTGCAGGATGTGTTTATCATAGAGTTTGACACTCGCACGCAGGCCACGCAACAGAGTGCTCATGAGGGAAATGGCTCGAGCAGTCCTATCATTGTGGACCCCGATGAGGTTTGGCGTGAGGTGGTCGGGGAGCCAAGGAAGAACTGCATATATGGTATAGGCTCCTACTTTTCTCGGACCCTATGCACCGATCCTCTACTCAGATCTTCCAGAGGAATGAGTGAGCCTCCTTTGTCTCAGCACACCGTGGAAGAGCTTCGCACGCAAATCCACGGTCTCACTCAGGAGCTACATCAAAAGGTCCAACAGAATGAAGAGAATGAGGAGCGAATCCAGCACTTGCTGATACAGGCTGAGTTAAAGATGAATGTGACTGTTGAACAGGCCCGTGAGGAGCTCGTGAGAGAGCGCGAGGAGCTGATGCGAGAGCGCGAGGAGTACCGGAAGATGAGAGAGGAGATGGCGGCCTATTATGCAAGTATGCGGGCAACTGGCTCCGGAGTTGGATCCACTACTGTGACAGCACCAGCAGCTCAGCATGATGGCGATGGAGGTCAGGAGGAGGAGGAGGATAACGCTGATGACTACCAAGACCCTTAGACTATATTTTCTGTTATATTTTGTGTGACTTTTATGTATTGTTTTTTTTTCCAAAGACAGTTGTATTTCATTTCACTAGATAAAATGAAGTACATGATGTGTGGGTCCAACTTGGACAACCAAAGACAAAACAATAAGAATGTGGGGTCTCCACTAAATTAAGACAACTTGAGCAAAATTAAGGGTAGTAAGAATTAAAGAAGTATGTGTTGAAGAAAGAAGAAAGGAGGGGAAAACCAATTGAAGGTTTCATGGAGGGTGATGAAGATGGTACTCCTTGATGAGTTCCGAAGCAGACGTTAAGACATTTGCAGAGCTACTAATTACACCCTCAGAAATTCGACGGTTTCTATCGTTCCAGAGTCTCCAAAGCACAGCAGTCACCGAGCTAGCCTTCTGACGCCACTGACTTCGGCGTTTCAGTTCAAGAATCAGGTTAATCCACCATCTCCAAAACTCCGTGTAATCAGCAGAGGCTGCAAAAGCCTGGAAATCTGATTGATTCCAAACTTCATGAGCGAAGGAACACTGGGCTAAACAGTGGAGGACCGTTTCCCCCAATTCACCACAACGAGGGCAAGAATCAGTAACTGAGGGAATTCGACTCTGTAAGCGTTGACGAACAGGAAGGCCATTGTGTAAAGCCTTCCAAAGGAATATCTTAAGCTTCGGTGGACATCTCAGATCCCATAAGAAGTTCCAGATATCTTTTCGATGACACTGTTCTGGGAGTTGTGCAATGGGGGGATGGAAGAATTGAAATGCTATCTGATATCCTGAAGAAACCGTATAGAAACCTCTCTTCTCTGCCTGCCAAGTAAGTATATCTTCATTTCTGTCCCCTAATTGCAGCTGTAGAATAGTAGAGGCAATCTCTGGACTGAAAGTATTATTGATTAACTCTGCATTCCATTCTCTATTGTTATGAATTAATTGATTGACCCATTGTATTGTTGAGCCTGAATTGTATGGTTGGTATAGAGAAATAGGATAAAATTGTCTTAGCCAAGGGTCCTCATAAATTCTGATATTAGTGCCAGAGTGAACCTTCCAAATTAGACCTTTTTCTAGCACTTTCCTGCCCTCCAGCAAACTCCTCCAGGCCCAAGATGGGTTATTTCCAACAGTTGCTCGAAGAAATTGAGAGCGATGGAAGTATTTCCCTTTGTAGATTCTGCCAAGTAGGGAATTGGGCTTAGATATAATTCTCCATCTCTGTTTTGCCAGCATAGCCAAATTGAATGCTTTCAGGCTTTGAATCCTAGTCCACCATGCTTTTTATCTCTACAAGCAATATCCCAGCCAACCCATTGTATACGTCTCTCATTTCCACGCTCTCCCCACCAGAACCTCATCATCTTCCTGTGAATTTCATCAAGCAAGGAATCCGAAAGTTTGAAACAAGCCATAGAGTATAGAGGCACAGCAGTAGTCACCGCTTTAAGGAATACCTCACGTCCACTAGCTAATAGTAATGATCTTCTCCATAGTTGTAAATTCTTTTCAACCATGTCTTTAACATAGTTAAAAGTTTGTTTCTTAGAGCATTGAATTACAGCAGGGAGGCCCAAATATTTATTTTGGGTGTCAATGTTAGGGATATTTAGAAGTTGAGAGAGTGAGAGCCGGGAGTGTGAAGAGGTATTTTTGCTAAAGAAAAGAGAGGACTTATTAAGATTGAGAACCTGACCACTGTGGTAGCTATAGGTGTTGAGAATTTGCAAGAGGTTGAGACATTCAGTAGTAGAGGCCTTGCAAAAGAGGATAGAGTCGTCAGTAAAAAGGAGGTGGCTGATAATAGGGCAATGGGGGGTTAGTCTAACACCCGATATGAGATGAAGTTGTATCCCTTGCTGAAGTAAGAAGGAAAGACCTTCAGAGCAGAGTACGAAGAGGAAGGGTGAGAGAGGGTCTCCCTGACGCAAACCTCGAGTGGGTGAGAAATAACCTAAAGCTTAACCATTCACTAACACTGAATAAGAGACTGTTGTAACACATTGTTGCATCCAATAAATCCACTTAGAATAGAATCCAATTTTCCTCATAACTTCCCAAACAAAACACCATTCCACCCGGTCATAATCCTTACTCATATCAAGTTTCAAAGCCATGTCTTGAGAGCCGTAATTCTTGTGTTTAAGATAGTGCATGAGTTCATGAGCTATCAGGACATTATCACTAATGAGTCTCCCTTTGATGAATGCACTTTGGCTCTCACAAATAATCTTGTCAAAGATACCCTGCATACGATGGATCAAGATTTTAGAGATTATCTTGTAGAAAACTGAGCTCAAACTGATTGGTCTAATAGATCCCATGGAATCTGCATTAGGAACTTTCGGAATTAGACAAATTTGTGTATGATTGAGTGTCTTGAGCATTCTTCCACCTGAAAAGAAACTAGTAACAGCTGGTATGAGATCACATTTAATAATATCCCAATAATATTGGTAGAATCTAGCAATGAAACTGTCTTCCCCAGGAGCAGAAAAGGGACTTATTGAGAACGTTGTCTTCTTAATTTCCTCCGCACTAACCCTCTTAATTAGTCTTTCATTAGTAGCATCATCTAACCATCTAGGCATTTCTTGTAGCAAAGTAGTTGCTGAAGAAGGATTTGTGGTGGCAAAGAGGTCCTCAAAAAAGGTCAGTGCAGTTTGTGCAATACCAGCTAAATCCGTATGAGTATTCCCTGCAGCATCTTGCATTCCATAAATCATGTTTTTCCTAATACGACTTTGGAAAATTGAGTGGAAATACTTTGTATTCTGGTCTCCATGCTTCAACCACTGAACTCTGGATTTTTCACGCCAATAGCGTTCTTCATTCAAATAAGCCTCAGCCAATTCCTCTTCCTGACGCAGGGTTGAAGAATGATTAGCCTGATTTCCTTTGTCCTTTTCTTCTTGTAATTCTGCTCTTAGTCTTTGAATAGTCCTGTTTGAATTACTAGTCCCTAATTGTTGCCATTCCACTAGCCTGTGCCTGCAATTCTTCAACTTCTGGTTAAACTTGAACATTGCCGAGCCTTGGACTGGAGTCTGCCAAATCTGCTCAATCAATCTTCTTATTTCGGCATTCTCACACCATCTTTCTTGAAACCTAAAGCGTCTCTTAGGTTTAACATTTTGAGGTTCTGAAAGTAGAAGAAGCGGTCTGTGGTCAGAACCCATATCATCTAAGTGAATTATGAGTGCCCGAGGGTAAGTAGTTCTGAAGGTCGGAGACACAAGACACCTATCCAATCTTTCTTGGATTAGATTGGTATTAAACTGTCTATTACACCATGTAAATTTATGGCCCTGAAAACCAAGATCAATCAAATCATCATCATTTATAAAGTTATTGAAATTCTCTATAGATAAGGATGATTTAGGTCGACCTCCTTCTTTCTCATGATGAGCAGAAATTGAGTTGAAATCCCCAATCACAAGGAAGTATTCATCTGAAGCCTCATTTAGAGAAAGGATAGTAGAAAATTGTGCTAATATTCTACTCTCATTAGTGTCAAGGTGAACCGCAGCAACCTTCCAAGTCCTCTGATTTGTTCTATCCACCCATGCAAACAGAATGAAGAAGTCACTAGAATTGAGTATAGTAATACCTGAAGAGTCTTTCCAAGCTAACACCAATCCACCAGCTATCCCTCTTGGATCAATACCGTACATATGATTGAAACCAAACTTGATGCAATGAGAAGTAACCTTCGAAGTAACATTTTTGGTTTCACAGAGAAACATTACTTCGGGGGAATGGGATATACAGATCCCTTGGATGTTGTGAACTGTCAGGGGATTCCCCATACCCCGACAATTCCACATCAACATATTCATTGACCCTTGGGTGCCAAAGTTGGGTTGGCACCCATTCCCATGTCAGCATTGAGAGTCTCCCTATCTCCTGTGTTATCTTCCTCAACTTCCAAGTCACTACCATCACTGGTTCATTTGACTCCAATAACACAATTTAGAACCTCACCTGAGGTTGCCCTTCTTGCTAGGTGTTTCAGCTTCTGCCTTTTATATCTCTTAGCATCAATCTTCTGATTGGAACCCAGTTGAAATGATGCAGGAGCTGGGATAGCAGCAGCATTAGAATCAATCATAATTGGTGTGGAGAAAATGTTGTCTTTTGTCTCAGCATTCTTCTCAGAATTTCTCTCTTGGCAAGAAAGGTTGGCAAAACTCCTGAGCAAACTAACCGGAGTTGGTTTCTTATTTGAAGGATTGAGAGAAGTGATTTTGCCACTTCTATTAGGATTGGTGTTTTCTTTCATCCCCGTGCATCTCCAACCGAGCTGATCTGCTTTCAAATCTGCCTTCCATTTAAGATCTACCTCTGCACCTGAAGCTGAGAGGGATAGGTAGTTATCATAGTTCCGAGTGTCATGCCCTAAGAATCCACAACACCTACAATATATTCCGAGTTTCTCATATTTCAAATGGATATCATAGCATTTTTTATCAGGGCTAGCTATGCGTATGATCTACCTTAGAGGTGTAGAGACATCAACCTTGACTCTAACTTTCATAAGTTGAATGTCTCTTGAACGCATTTCAAAGAGATCAACATCCAAGACGGTACCCATCTTCAAACCAATCTTTCTAGCAGCCTCCTTTGTTTTGCAGAAATCCGGCATCTCCCATAATTGAACCCACAACGGGATTACAAAGAAATCTGTGACTCCCAATTCAGAATCCTTATTCCACCTTTGAACATGTATAACATATTGTTTAAACAGCCATGGTGAACCTCTTTCCACCCTCAAGAGATCTGTCTCCTTAGCAAAAAAGAATTGATAGCTATTATCACCGAGACTTTTAATTCTCAACTGATCTGGATAATTCCATATAGCAGAGAAGGCTCCCTCAATCAATCCAAGACTAAAACTTCGATCGGCCATAATTCTCCCTACGAGACTCTTTGAGAAGTCATCAATGCTTTCCTGAACATCTACATCTTCCAAAAGTACCACTTCTTCCTCAGGAATTGGATCAAGATTATTAGTGCCATCTCGTGAACGAAGTGATAGGGACATGGTGAATTTGAAATAGAAACTTTATCACAATCTGTTTGTATCAATGAAAGATGTAATAATAGGATTACAATTACTCTCAATCACTCAGGTGTTTCCCAATCCCATATCAAATTCATAACAGTTAGAAGGAATCTGAAATGAATTTGAATCCTAATCTAACTCACTTGTGTTTCCCCCCTCACTTTCTATTCTCAAGATCAGAAAGGATTTCTGACTAATGAGGATAGTACACACTCACTCTCCTAGAAGATGAATATATCACCCAGAGACAATCTAATGCTAGACCAGATTGAAGTTGATCTGGATTAGAATGATGTTTTCGTCTGCGTTGACATAGGAAAACCCTAGTAGGGTACAAGATAGAGAAAAACTAGTAGGTTACAAGATATTTGATTTGACTTTTATGTATTGTTATTGTTATCATGAACTGTTTCAGTCTGTATTTGAAATTGTGGATTTCGGTAGGGAATTTGATTTTGTTGACTATATTACAGGTATTTTGATGCTGCTGATTTCTAGTATAATTTACTTTTTAAATTTTTTTTTTAAATTTTCCAGATTAGCGTCGGATTTACTTTATCGATGGTAATAAAATTTAGAAAGAATTCATTTATTTTTTAAAAAAACTATTAGCGTCGGATTTATAGTGGGATATGATCCGACGGTAAAAATTAAGGAAATTTTTTTTAAAATAATTCTAAAATTAGCGTCGAATTTAGAGTGGGACTGGATCCGACGGTAATAATTGATGTATCGTCGAATTTGGTTATAGATTTACCGTCGGAAAAATCCAACGCTAAGTTCGACAGTAATACCGTCGGATACTAAATCCGACGCTAACATATTAGCGTCGAGGTAGTTACCGTCGGAATATAGGTCGACGCTAAATTCGACGGTAATTTTTGTTACCGTCGATTTCAAGGATAAAATCCGACGCTAAATCCGACGGTAACAACAGTATTTCTTGTAGTGAAGGCCACTCCGACGCTCAAGTCAATAAAGTGTATGAGAGAAAGAAATAGTTAAGTATGAGAAGGAAGATGAGAACATACCTGACTTGAGACTAAGTGAAATTTATTTATAGACTTTGAGAGTAGGTTTAATTTGCTTTCAGGCTGTTAGGGTTTGATGGAATCAAATCCCTATAATCTTGGTGGTGATGTCGTTCAGTTACTTAGCATAAACCATCAGTCTTTATTTAATTCAATCTAATTGGTTACTTGAGCTTATCCCTTTTGGTTGTTGTGATTTTGACATGTGCTGTATAATTTATTGGACTGATTTTGTCTTGGGCCTATTGATGTTTGAAAAAGGATTATTATTTGATGGGCCGTATCATAGCCCCCAAGCTTGACCTGTTTTTTATATCAGTTTGAGCTTTTATGTTTGATTTGGCCCAAGTAGGCATAAGTAGCCCCAAGCCCAAACTGTATATAAAAAACGAGTTAAGGTTCCATGAAGAAATAAATAGAGCTAGTTGGACCGATAGCCTAATGGGACGTAGGTGAACCCATTTGATGAT
>JASCZI010152009.1:1406-22726 GCA_036250425.1 Stylosanthes scabra | reverse complement strand
TTCAAAGTAATTTAGCTTCCGCGCGAAAATTTATCATTGTTGCTTATACACTCAATTCACCCCCCCTCTTGAGTATTGAATATAACGTGCTTATCGACTAACATTTATTTCACTGAATTTTTTCTTAGAAATATACATGTTAATTGTATGTAAAAATCTTGTGCTTATTGTTAAAAAAATTATAAACACAGATTGGATATGTGTTATTTATTTATTTAACACTCTTTAAAGTTTGTAGGAAATTTGTTTATTTTGTTGCTGGAACTTTTTTTAAAAATTTGTTCACTAGTTGGAATGAAATTGTCTTTTCTTTCTTTAGGAAATTCTTATCTAATTGTATGCAAGGAATTACTTTTTATATTGAATTGAAAGAAAAGAAAAAATATTTCATGAACATTAGTTTTCCCACCAACATACTTTTTCATTTTCATTTTTCCCATCCAACAAAGTTTATAGTGGGGTTAATTTGAAAATTAATGAGATCGACAGAACAAAATGCGAACCAGTAGCCACAAAGAAAAATAAGGCCAAAAATAATCATAAAAATGGATTAATAAACCCAAAAAATAATTGTAATAAATATTAACAACAATACAACAAACAACCAGCAAATTCTGATACCAATCAAATCACCCACCCCTTTTTCTCATTTCAAAGTTACGAATTGCAAATTCAACCAATAGGAACTTTACACACACCTTGCAACTGGTGATGAACCAAGTTGTGTTCCTCACCAGAGCACAGGCCTTTCTTATATTACTTTACGTTATTTTTATCACACACGCAGAAGCTATTGTCTTTGAAAACTATGCTTTCGTTCCTGTTATACATACGTTCTCGGTTGGGGGTTTCAAAACAAGGAATAACGGTAATATCGAATAATTACAAACTATAATGATAAAATCCAAAGAAGATTATCAGGGGGTTAACAAGAATAACAGAAACCTGAAGGAAATAATATCCAAGAAACAAGTGTATAACGGAAATCTAAATCATCATCTACTGCACAATTTGAACTAAATGTACATACCATGTTTTCGAATCACCTACCGAATAACCCCACCACCTGAGTCAAGTCAAACAATAAAGTTGGGGCGTGTACAAATACATATAAGGAAAAAGAAATTTTGTTGCACTTATTTTCTTCCAATTTCTCACTTTCTAATAACCTGTTTGTTTGGAATGTATGGTTATGTAAATTCGTAGATCTCAATCCTCGGATGAATATTACAAAATCTTATTATGGTTTTTGTACTCAACATAATGGCATCACCTAACTCGTATTTCTAATATCCAAAGATATGATTATTAAGATGAGGTGGCATGGTAGAAAAATATTACAAGAGAATAGGGTTTTATTCACCGAGAAGTATAGGGTTTAGGGTTCCGGGAAATGTTAGGGCTTTGGATATATTGGTTGCAAGGCATGTATATTGCCAATGGAGTAACACAAGAGGCGGTGATTGGGTTTGGAACTCTACCCACATGATGAAATAGCGGTGTGGGGTCCAGGGGGTTAGAGGTAGTGAGCAAATATCATTGGATTTCGTGCGCTGCTCCTTTTTGAAAAACGGATTTCGCACGTTTACCAAGGGCCACTCAGAAACTATCCCCCTATATTAGGTAAATCTCTCTTAGGGGCTTGACTGTGACATCCCCAGTGTGGCACCCAATGCACTATCATGATTACTTAGTTCCAAGGCCTTCTAAACACGGTAAGTCAATGGCTTAAATTTCACTTCAATTTATATTAGCACAAAGCATATGAAATCCAGAGTAGGAGGGTGAGCAATTGAGAGAATTTAATTTCTGAGGAACATTGGGGGAAGAAAGTAACGCAATTGGTTCTTTGATACATTAACGTGATCCAAGTTAGTGGAATATGCACAAAAGTATGCATGGAGTGAATGATAAATATTATCAGATAACGCTAAGGTGAATGAATAAAACCTACCTCCATATTTAAATAATTAATATGAAAATAAATATTGTCTTCGAATTTTTCGGGTAACGAATAAAGGAGTAAGTCAACATTTCAAAAAGAGTACAAAGTAAATATTTGATTGAACTGTGGTTGCCAGGTCGTAAATGAAAGGTGCAACCTTTACAAAGATCATTCCTGGTCACACATAGAATGTGACACTAGTTCGCGTAACATATTTGTTGTCATCTAAGGAAGAATCTAAAAAGGTAATATGGTCACACGTAACGTTATGTTGTAGATTTAAATGTGCATCACTTTCTAGTATCTATTATAATTCTGGTTTGCGGAGAATGAATTGCGATCTGTTATTTTGTGTTGAGCATACCAATTTATTCTTGTGTGATGCATGTAAATTTATTTTTATTCAACTCTGGCATATGAAAACGGGGATACTATTTTCTCCAAACGGAAATAAGCTAATAATAATTCATTTCCTTCGTAGGATATGTCATTATAAATTTGTATTCAACACCGTTAACATGATATTCGACAAAAGAAATTACTCTTGGCAATATACTTGTAATGCACATGACTTCTATAGGATTTAAAAGAAAGGACCTAAAACTTAGCAGTTGAGAGAAATGAATGAATGATTGTATAAGAAGAGAGTAATGAAAATTATGTAAAGGAAGAAAACGACAAACATTAATTTTGGCAAGTGGGAATAAAAGTTAACTATAATTTAACATTTAAGTAATATTTGGAAATGATGATATGTATTACGGAACATAGGGGAGCACCTACTTTGGACAAATCATGTACTATGGCCATGTATATGTCACTCTTAGACGAATCTGAACAATATTTTCAGAGTTTTCAAAGTACCATTAACTGTTGCTAATTTCGATGAATGAAAGCTTGTAGCATTAGTCACATTCACTCCGGGTGAGTTAATCCTGTTGGATTGCTACTATAGGCACTGCATCTATAGGCACCGAATATATAAGATCACGAAAGTTGCTCGTAATTATGCAGCAAACTTTCCCTAAGTAATCAAAACACCATTCCAAATGATATTTTAAGCACAATTAACCCAAAAGTGTATATATGTATATCGTGGCAGTTTAAAGGGTTTGCACGCAAAGGTTTCTAGGTAGAACGCAACTTTCAACAATGGAGCACCCAATGACATAACACTCAGTACCTTAATTGTGACTGCAATAAAGCCATGGCCCAATAAATATTTTTGTTAATGCAAATATTCCATTAGCTTAGGGCAAGCATGGAGGAAAATTTCATGGTGCACTCGGAGGCTCGACATGATTGTTTTATTAAATGACATGAGGCATGATCAAAAAATACATAAGGTGCTTGGCTTTTGGAATTTAATTTTTTAACAATTAATTCATTATCTCAAAAAGAAATTATGATCTAATCATTGACATGCCATTAAAGTGAAGGAACATTTTTTCCCGTATATGAGGAGGAATGATGTAGCCAGTTATGTGGATACAAAAAATTTTTCAATAAAATTTAAATCAAAAGGTTTTCGTACATTGCATTCAGGTCCAAACCATTGCATACTGAAATGCATGTGCTTAATCAACGTATAATAAATTCTCAAAATGTATTTACTACCTTATTATTTCCTGAAATGGAGAACAAAGTAAAATATATGGTGTTAACATGTAATAAAATAGAAATGTGCCGAATTAATCATTTTTCCAGATGAATATGAATTAGGTGGTAGCAAAATCGAATACTTTGTTATTCCATATATTTAAGTTCATATTTTTTTTGAAAAGAAACTCCTATATTTATTTTGTATGTAAGAACGCTTTGATTTTTTTTACAATTACATATCACTAATTACGTTATTGTTACCAACTAGCTAAAACTCCCTATTTAACATACTTCCTAAACTTAGCCAGGAAACCTTCTAGGAATAAGCTATTTGTTGGCATCTGCCTCACTTGTTATAGATGAGTGAGAATTACTCACTAGACAATGAGAAGCTCCAAATCTCTTACAGTAGAGTACCACTACCGCCTCTAATAAATAGGGTGCTCCAAGACCTATTCATAAAGCAAAATGCACCTTCTTACTTCCATTTCTTCAGTTAGAGTTCTCTTTTCAAGAAACTCCCCTACAACATCTCAAGCTCAAGCCCGGAAGGGGTCTCCGACGACAAAGAACAACCCTTGTCAATCATGAGTGGCGGCAGCATTCTCCCACTGGAGGGAGAAGTCAATGAGTTCGAGCCGAAGGAGCAAGAAGTCGCGTGAGTTATTTTCCAATTTTATTATCCTTCCGCTTACTTAGCCATGCCTCCTTTCGATAATGTCTTCCCCAACCCCGAATGTTTGCCTGAATGAATGAAGCTCCCTAAATGTTATTGAGAAAACAAATTTTCCTATGTAGTGACAGGGAAATCCTTGCATTACTTATGGAGTTCGTGAGCCAGGAAACTGCGGGAGAAACACCCTCCGTCAACAACGAGGATCAATGCGAAGAGGTACCATCTCTGTTTGCTGGTAGCTTTCATGGTGCTTAGATTTCCTTGTGGGTGAGGTGCGTGAGCTGATTCGAACTGTTCAATCGTTCTCACCGTATGACGCTTTTGGCAAGCGAATCACGTTTCCAGGCGCCGTCAATGGTCCATTTGACTCAACGCCTACATTGACCTTAAGTTATTCATATTTACTGTGCCCATAGTTTTTCTCATTCTAACCATGGATGATTGCATCTTGAACTGCAACACGCTCTAGCCGCGAAAGAGGATCATGTAGAGGTTGAGACACACGAGGAGAAAAGCCCTGGAACCCGACTATGTCATGGTAATCTAAATTATAAACCCCCAAGTTCCATGACATTACCAACTCCAACTGATGTAAAGCGCCCTTACATGTCGCCGTAACCTATTAATTGTGTTTGTATTGCAGGAACTGTCCGATCGTCTTGCCGGGATTGAACAGGGAGTGGCTATGGCGAATTATAAAGGAGCCAGAAATGAGATTCTTCTTCTTTGCATGAAGGCGGCGATGCCTCCTGAGAAAAGAGAAATGGCTGATCAAATGCTGACAGCAGTTGCCGAGGTCAACCCCCGTGCGCATTTTCCCCCAACGTATGGTGGACATCTCCGCGGTTTCTTCACTGGATCAGGAGACTTACCAAACAGCTGTTGTTGCTGGAAAAGGGCCAGTTCCGGGACTTGGGACCAGCTCAGGAGCCTTCACCCACAAATTTGACCCCACAGTGAAGGGAAAAGCCACATCGAAGATAAGTCAAACATTAAAAAGCAAAGGCGAAGACTGTTCACAGCCGGAGGATTCCGACGATGACATCATTATCATCGAGCCTCCCGCCAAGCTCATGGGCTCTGCAATCGCTGCTCATGCACGGGGTCGAAGGAGTGAAAACTGGAGGACCAACCAGAACTGGCAGGGCAAGGTTGCATACGTCAAACAAGAGTCAAAGGATGCGGAATCGGAGGTCCCGGTAACATCTCCAAAACCATATGGCAAATTTTGTTAGAGCTTTCATCGGTCGCCTTTAAAATTAGCCCACGCAAGGCCTGATTAAAGGACAATACAATATCTTCACAGCATGCCCATTCTATAACTTCCCAATAATTTGATTAAATAGGTTTATATTTGATAGCATTTCTGACCAACCTTAGCAAGACTTCACTATAATTATTTGGCCTGTGTGCTAGAAACCGTTGTTGCAAAATTAATTTTTTAGGAGTCATGCGTGCTGTGAAGCGGTGTGTTTGAGCTGGGAAAGTTAAATTTAATGTAGATTTACAATAAAGTACATGCAAATTGTTTGTTATGCTCTGCATAAACTATTTCTTGTAAAAAAATTGGTAACATTTTTTGGGCATGTGCACAATTATTTTTTTTTTTTGCAACTCCCATTTACTTCATATCATAGTTCGAGTGCGATGTTTTTTTCTTTACATATTATATTTTTGTCTTCTCCATTCCACTTCATGGTTGTCTAACTCCACCAGGCTGGGGCAAAAGAAACTTTGGGGGTGAAGATGAGGGAATATTTACGGTTATGGGAGGATGGCCCAAGCATTTTATATGTTTCACAAGCCAAAAAAAAAAAGAGGGCCCAAGATATATTGAATTTGGGCTGGGCAAGCAAATGCATAACAATTTAGAATTTGGCAAACTGTTGATCTAATTACGAAATAATGGGTTTTCGGTATAAACTAAAATTCTATACATTCATTTTAGATAAGAAGAAACTGTTGAAATTGGCAAACGAAACAAAAATTTGTTATTTTAGATGTACAATTGCCCAATCGTTCACCCAACAACTTCCAAAGAAATCGATTTTTTATACCATATATTGATCACAGGAACATTGGTGAACCAATTGGATCTCACAAAGAAACAAAAAATTAAGTATACTGCGAGATTGTGGGATCAATAACTAATACATTAGACTGGGATTGTGATATTGCATAATGATAAAACATGCGTCATATACTGTGTTTATTATGTAATTGGCGCCAATTACATACGAGGAAACATGGCAACTAAGTTGGAACCCTGCTATGCGGATCACATCAACGTATAATTTTAAGCCAAGGGACATTGTAACACGTCTGAATTTTATAGATAACCTCCCTTATGGAGTATAGCAGTGTTTCCATTTAACATAATGGGTAATCTGTTATGTGCATCGCACAGGTAGATACTTACATTGCAACAATAAAATACATCCACGCTTGTAACATACTACTAATAACACTAGCGCAAGACGATATAACAATCCTATTACCATAGCAACATAGATAAAGGGTCTTAGTACATTTCAAAAGAAACAGCCCATTATACGCCAGACACATCAGAATTGTCACAGCGGTAGCTTGGCCCTGAAAAATGCCTGCCAAGTGGCCTGTGAGGCCTCATCAATAGCGGGCCTAAGCTCATTACAATGGGCCCCAACAATGCTTGATGCAAGCCTCATCCGCAAGGTATCCTCGTCACCCGGTATCAAGCAAGAGCTTTAGAAAAACATGGGGAAACATGTAAAATGCATACTAGCTGAGGCTATGTATGAAACAGAGGGACATCTTAATTTATCATGAGGCATTTTGGTTATTGAACTTACCATGGGTCCAAATATGTTCCTGCTGAATCCACCCGAGTGCGAGAGCCAGGAGCAAGCCCAAATGACAGTTTCAACACTGAAAAATCAACAAGCTATAGCCTAAATTATGAACCTCAGCTTCACGTGATTAGGTGGTAGAATCCAAAAATTAAACTACATTACCATGTTAGGTCTTCTGGTATTCCCAGAGCCTGTAAAATGCGGCCCCGGCCGCTGGTGTCTGGTGACCTATAAGTGAAGTTCAGGATGTGCGTTGGCATCGCGAACATAAGAGACAATGCCCTAAGCTGTTAGAAGGAAACCCGCGAAAAGCAATACCATGCCACGAAATTTCTCCAAGAAATACGACCGGACACGACGCAACTGAGAAATTATACAAACTTACCACAGCTTTTATCTGCTTCTCCTTCCTCGCCATATTTTCCATAGTCCTGTGCAAATCTAGAGAATAAACTCTTGGTTTCCTCATATCAAGAATCATCATGTACCATGCCTCGTCGATATCCCAGATGGGAACAAAAACCTAAGAAATTGTGAGGCAGCATGAGATTGGGAACAATAATTTAAAATATAATTTGAATTGAGCATATCAGGTTTCAATCAAGCAAACAAGTAGAGCAATAATGATATGAAAAATTCTCCGAGGATTTGCAGATTTATTTGTGAATTGCAGAAGGGTTGATTACATGCTCCAGAGCAGTTGTCTCGGGCATCCAAAAACGCTAATAGATGTGGTGAACATCGTCCCACACAATCCCTCTAAGTATGTCAGCAGCAAATGTGGAGGGGAGGAACCAGCAAATGACATTAGTCCTTCGCCTAGCATTTCAAGATGCAACCAGAGCAAGTGTGTTGACCACCTGGAATCATATGAAAGTTTGTCAACTTATTGCAGTTTTGTTGTTTCAATCCTAAGAGAATTATTCAGCATCGTACAAGCAGGCCAAGCGTAACATTTAACTCATATCATAAAGGACTTACAATAGCGCTAGGAGTGAGTCGAGGCCTCAGTGAAAGTAAATCATCCCTAGTGAGATCATGAATGTCATGCCTGAATAAGATTTCCCTGCCATGAGATGTCATTGTGCCTTCCAGGTTATATCAGTGTGAAATTGTGGGATTGAACCAAGTGCTAGGGAATGAATAACACATACCTTGGGTCTCCTATGAATGCATAGATGTAAACAGCCAGCCGAGTTGCCTCAACATCAAGACCCATATCTGCACGTGGCCTGAAGTGCATTCTATAGTTCTACCAGCGGAAAGCAAACATTAATTAATGTTTGGCAGGGCAACGTTAGCTTGTTTACATTGTAATGAGGTGAAACTAGTTTTTTTTACTGTGCACATGTACTTTATGCATAGCACAATGAGCACATGCCAAAAAAATGTTACTATTTTTTACAAGAAATAGTTTATGCATCACAGACTTGGCAGAATTGGATTTTTTGATTTCTAAGAGTTGTAATCCAATTTGATTTCTTTTGTACAACATAGTCTGGTTATTAGCCAGAACTATCACACCAGATAAATCTGAGAAATGAATAAAATTAAATTTTTTTAAGACATAAAAGATAAAAAATTATCTTTTAAATAATGAAGATGAAGCAAAGCTTTCTAGCACACAGGCCAAATAATTATAGTGAAGTCTTGCTAAGGTTGGTCAGAAATGCTATCAAACATAAAACTATTTAATCAAATTATTGGGAAGTTATAAAATGGGCATGCTATGAAGATATTGTATTGTCATTTAATCAGGCCTTGCGTGGGCTAATTTTAAAGGCGACCGATGAAAGCTCTAAGAAAATTTGCCATATGGTTTTGGAGATGTTACCGAGACCTCCGGTTCCGCATCCTTTGACTCTTGTTTGACGCATGCAACCTCCCCCTGCCAGTTCTGGCTGCTCCTCCTGTTTCCACTCCTCCGACCCCGTGTATGAGCAGCGATTGCAGAGCCCATGAGCTTGGCGGGAGGCTCGATGATAACGACGTCATCGTCAGAGTCCTTCGGCTGTGAACAGTCTTCACCTTTGCTTTTTGTTGGAAGTGTGAGTGTGAAAATTAGGGTTAGGAAAGAACCCCTAATCTGATCTCACACTTTGGGTCTCACTTTAACCTAAATGGGCTTGTATTGGGTTATAGGTTTCACGTCCTATTGTTATGTGAATTGGGTATATAAAAGCCCATTCTGTCTAAAATAAGATTAAACAACTTTTCTTAATAACAATTTAGAAAAATTACATTCTTCTATCTCTTTTCTCTTCTCTGTCGTTTACAATTCTTGTTCTTCAAGATTTGATTTCTTACATGGTATCACAGAGCTTCAACATCAAGATCCATGGCTGAAGTGATCAATACAACCAATCCGAATGCTAATGCTGCTTCTATTGTTCAGAATACAATCATTCAGAAACCTCTTGCTGTCCCTCTCACAGATAAACACACAAGTGATAACTTTCTCACTTGGAGGTATCAAGCAATTCAAACAATCAGTGGAGAAAAACTACAACATCACCTAGAGAAAGAAAAAGTTCCAGAAAGATATGCATCAAAAGAAGATAAACAAGCAGAAAAGGACACACAAGCCTATCAAGATTGGAGAGTAGAAGATTACAATGTGAATTCTTGGCTATTTGCATCACTAGATTCCTCCTTCAAGCACCGCATCCTTGGGTGTCAATTTGCTCATGAATCTTGGAGCAGATTGCACACCTATTTTGCCTCACAAACCAGAGCAAAAATCAGACAATTGCAGCTACAATTGAAGACAATCAGGAAAGTGGGTTCTAGTGCTGATTACCTGCTACAAATTAAGAAAGTTGTTGATGCCCTTGCCACTGTAGGTGCTCCAATCTCTGATTCAGAATATACAAATGTTATCCTTGATGGGCTTGATGCAGATTACCACCCGTTCATTACCACTGTGAATACAAGAAAGCCACCCTTTTCCATTCCTGATCTTCAGGCTCTTTTGATGGTTGAAGAAGAACTGATAGAAAGACTCAAGAAACCAGACTCCAGCATGGTTCAAGTCAATATTTCTCAAACTGCAAATACAAATCAGAAAAGCAACAACTCAGAAAATCAATCAAATAACTGGAACAATAGCACAAATTGGAACAACAATAATTCTGGAAGAGGAAACTCAGGAAATTCAAATTCTGGGAAACGAGGCCGAGGAGGTCGTGGGGGCAGAGGAGGAAGGAACAATACAACAATAATCGTCCTTAGTGCCAGATTTGTGGCAAATTGGGACATATTGCAAGTTATTGCTATTTCCGCTTTGATTAACAAGCCAATCCTGCACAACAGAATTCAGGGAATTCCACTATGCCAATAGCCCTACCTCCACACCCAAGTTTTCACAACCCTAGAGCTATGATTGCAAATCCCACTACCCTACAAGACCAGTCTTGGTATGCAGATTCAGGGGCTTCCCATCACTGCACCCCTGATGCCACAAACTTACACCAATCATTAGATTATCAAGGCCAAGAGCAAGTTTATATTGGAAATGGTACATGTATTAGTATTAGCCATATTGGCCAGTCTTATTTGCATCATCTTCCTACCTGTAAACGTTATTATCTTTATGATCTTTTACATGTTCCTTCTATTGCACATAATTTGATAAGTGTGTCACGTTTTGCAAAAGATAATAATCTCTATTTCTATTTTTGGCCTAATGTTTGTTTGGTGAAATGTCAGGATACCCACAAGGTTCTACTTAAAGGAATTGCTTTTAAGGGAATGTATCGTTTTGAGCGTGTTGATATTCCAAAGAATGTTTCTATGCTTTCTGCACCTACTGTTTTTGTCTCTAATTGCTTGACTTTAGATATATATCATAAACGTTTTGGTCATCCGACTACTACGATTGTACAACAAATTGTAAATCAAAGTTCATTACCTATTAATAAAAGTATACATGATTCTCTATGCAAATTCTGTTGTATGGCAAAGTCTCATAAATTACCTTACTCTCCATCTATTACTACTTATAATGCACCCCTAAGCCTGATTGTTTCTGATGTATGGGGCCCTGCCCCTGTTGAATGTAAATCAGGTGTGAAGTATTTTGTCTCTTTTATTGATGTATTTTCTAGACATACCACTATATATTTGTTAACCCATAGGTCTGCAGTTTTACAAGCTTTCAAGACTTATAAAACTCACATGAAAAAGCAACTAGGCAGAAATATTAGGACTTTTTAATCAGATAATGCAAAAGAATACTTATCTAAGAACTTTTTAGCTTTTTTACAAGAAGAAGGTATTTCGCATAGATTGACATGCCCTCATACCCCTCAGCAAAATGGTATTGCTGAGAGAAAGAATAGACACCTTGTGGAAACAGCCTTGGCTCTTTTAGCTACGGCTTCACTCCCATTATATTTATGGGATGAAGCTTTTGCCACTGCTGTCCACCTCATTAACCATATGCCCTCTATCAATACTGCCTCAAAAACTCCCTTTGAATTACTATATGGGTGTACCCCGGATTACTCCTATATGAGAGTGTTTGGTTGTCTATGTTACCCTCACATCAGACCTTACAATAAACATAAACTAGAGTTGTGATCCCAACCGTGTATTTTTATTGGTTATTCAAATCAAAAGGGTTATAAGTGTCTTACAAAGTTTGGTAAAATCATAATTTCTAGAGATGTTATTTTTGATGAAACAAGTTTTCCATCTACTTCTTTTTTTTACTCTATTAATATAAATGTTTTGGATAATACTAATGCTACTCAAGAGTTTTTACCTAGCATTTCAGTTTTACCACCATCTGCTCTCAACCCAATGACAACTATTCCTAGACCATCATCCCCACCAGCTGCAGCTACTATGCTTGGTCCTACAGACACTACCTCACCACTTCCTCCAGCCCCTCCTCCACCTGCTTCTACGGAACCTATTCCTATCTCTAACATAGACATCAACCTACCAATTTCAACAGTGCCTTCTACTAATACTACAGCAACTACAAACACTCACCCTATGCTCACTAGATCCAAAACAGGTAACTCCCAACCTAAAGCACTTCAGGTCAGGCACTCACCACCTATTTCTGACTCTTATATTTTACCAAAATCAATTAAAACTGCTTTACAATCACCTAAGTTGAAGGATGCTATGCTCACTGAATATAAGGCCCTTCTATATCATAAAACATGGACTTTGGTTGACCACCCAAAAATGAAAAAATAATTGGCTGTAAATGGATCTATGCTATAAAACGTGATGCAAAAGGCAATATTATTAGGTATAAGGCACGCCTAGTAGCTAGAGGTTTTGTTCAAACTGCAGGTGTTGATTTTGACCAAGTATTTTCCCCAGTAATTAAACCTGTAACCATTCGAATTATACTGACTTTGGCCCTTTCTAAAGGCTGGAAAATAAGACAATATGACTTTCATAATGCATTCCTAAATGGAAACCTACATGAAACTGTTTACATGACTCAACCACCCGATTTTACTCACCCAAACCCCAACCTTGTGTGTAAACTTAACAAAGCTATTTACGGCTTAAAACAGGCTCCTAGGACCTGGTATTTAACTATTACTGGTACTCTGCAATCCCTTGGTTTTCAGGTTACTAAGTCAGACACTTCCCTATTTTGCAAGTTTACTACTACCTCTGTTATATATATTCTTGTTTATGTTGATGATTTGTTAGTTACAGGAAAAAATGAAGAAGAAATTCGACAAGTTTTAACTAAACTTCATTCGACATATCTTTTAAAGGACCTTGGAGAATTAAATTTCTTTTTAGGCATAGAAGCAATACATCACTCTCTTGAACTTATTTCTTTGAATCAAACCAAATACATACAAAGCCTATTAACTAAAGCAGGCATGTAGGACAGCCACTCAGTTTCTACACCAATGCTGAGTTCTCTGAGATTGTTAGCCAAAACTGATACCCCCTTTGAGAATCCAACTTTGTATCGTTCCATTGTGGGAGGGCTTCAGTATGCTACAATCACAAGACCCGATATTACATACTCGGTTAACAAACTGAGTCAGTTCATGGCATCCCCTTACAATGAACATTGGCTCGCTGTTAAACGAGTATTAAGATATCTAGCAGGCTCAGCGACAGATACATTACAATTTTTTAAAAGTAAAGATTTATGTTTTTCAGTTTTTTGTGATTCAGATTGGGCTACTGACCTGGACGACCGAAGATCCACCTCAGGTTACTGCGTCTTCTACGGATCCAACCTCATCTCTTGGAAATACTCCAAACAAGCCACTGTTAGCCGAAGTTCTACAGAGGCAGAATATAGGGCTCTTGCTGCCGTCTTCACCAAGATCCAATGGATTCAGAACCTACTCTCTGAACTACGACAGCCCTGCTCCAGCCCACCCACCGTCTTCTGCGACAATCTCTCCGCCATTCACCTTGCATATAATCTTGTATTACACAACCGGACAAAGCATTTTGAATTAGACATTTACTTCGTCAGAGAACAAGTACTGAAGGGACAAGTTTCGGTTTACACACATACCTACCTCTGAGCAGATTGCAGACACGTTCACCAAGCCTCTACCGGCGCCGGCATTTCTGAAGTTTCGTGACAAACTCCGGCTCGCCGCCAGGAAACCCTAACAAGCCCTATCATCGCCTTTCCCCACTCCGAAGTTTCTCTTTCTAGAAGGAAAACTCAGGCTGCTCTTCTTGTCGACACCGTTGTGAGTACTCTGTCTGGGCTCCTCGTGTTCGACATTACAGAGAGTTCTGTGTATGGTCTCACTTTATTTGTTACCACCTCGAGTTCGCAAGCAGGTTACCTCGTGTTTGTAGCCTCCGTGAGTACTCACGCTGGTCTCTCCTTGTTCGTCGCCGTCGCGAGTACTCAGGTCGTGAGTTGCCTCTTTGCCGCTGCCATGAGTTTGTGGGGGGGGGGGGGTGTTGGAAGTTTGAGTGTGAAAATTAGGGTTAGGAAGGAACCCCTAATCTAGTCTCACACTTTGGGTCTCACTTTAACCTAAATGGGCTTGTATTGGGTTATCGGTTTCACGTCCTATTGTTATGTGAATTGGGTATATAAAAACCCATTCTGTCTACAATAAGATTAAACAACTTTTCACAATAACAATTTAGAAAAATTACATTCTTCTATCTCTTTTCTCTTCTCTGTCGTTTACAATTCTTGTTCTTCAAGATTTGATTTCTTACACTTTTCAATGTTTGACTTGTCTCCAATGCGACTTTTTCCTTCACTGTGGGGTCAATTTCGTGGGTGAAGGCTCCTGAGTTGGTCCCAAGACCCGGAACCGGTCCTTTTCCAGCAACAACAGCAGTTTGGTAAGTCTCCTGATCAAGTGAAGGAACCGCGGCGACGTCCACCATACTCGTTGGGGGAAAATGCACATAGGGGTTGACCTCGACAACTGCTGCCAGCATTTGATCAGCCATTTCTCTTTCTCAGGAGGCATCGCCGCCTTCATGCAAAGAAGAAGAATCTCATTTCTGGCTCCTCTGTAATTCGCCATAGCCACTCCCTCTTCAATCCCGGCAAGACGATCGGACAGTTCCTGCAACACAAACACAATTAATAGGTTACGACGACATGTAAGGGCACTTCACATCAGTTGGAGTTAGTAACATCATGGAACTTGGGGGTTTATAAATTTAGATTACCATGACATAGTCGAGTTCCGGGGCTTTTCTCCTCATGTCTCTCAACCTCCACATGATCCTCTTTCACGGCTGGAGCAGGCTGCAGTTCAAGATGCAATCATCCATGGTTAAAATGAGAAAAACTATGGTCACAGTAAATATGAATAACTTGAGGTCAACGCAAGGCGTTAAGTCAAATGGACCATTGCCGGTGCCTGGGAACGTGATTCGTTTGCCAAAAGCGTCATACGGAGACAACGATTGAACAGTTCGAATCAGCTCACGCACCTCACCCACAAGGAAATCTAAGCACCATGAAAGCTACCAGCAAACAGAGATAGTACCTCTTCGCATTGATCCTCGTTATTGACGGAGGGTGTTTCTCCCACGGTCTCCTGGCTCACGAACTCCACAATTGATGCAAGGATTTTCGTGTCATTACAGAGGAAAATTTTTTTCTCAATAACATTTAGGGAGCTTCATTCATTCAGGCAAACATTCGGGGTTGGGGAAGACATTATCGAAAGGAGGCATGGCTAAGTAAGCGGAAGGATAATAAATCTGGAAAATAACTCACGCAACTTCTCGCTCCTTCGGCTCGAACTCATCGACTTCTCCCTCAGGTGGGGGAATGCTGCCGCCACTCATGGTTGACAAGGGTTGTTCTTCGTCGCCGGAGACCCCTTCCGGGCTTGAGCTTGAGATGTTGTAGTGGAGTTTCTTGGAAAGAGAACTCTAACTGAAGAAATGGAAGTGAGAATGTGCTTTTTGCTTTATGAATAGGTCTTGGAGCACCTTATTTATTAGAGGCGGTAGTGGTACTCTACTGTTAGAGATTTGGAGCTTCTCATTGTCTAGCGAGTAATTCTCACTCATCTATAACAAGTGAGGCTAGATGTCAACAAATAGCTTATTCCTAAAAGGTTTCCTGGCTAAGTTTAGGAAGTATGTTAAATAGGGAGTTTTAGCTAGTTGGTAACAATTTGTGTAACGTAATTAGTGGTATGTAATTGTAAAAAAATCAAAACGTTCTTACATGCAAAATAAATATAGGAGATTCCCTTAAAAAAATATGAACTTAAATATATGGAATAACAAAGTATTCGGTTTTGCTACCACCTAATTCATATTCATCTGGAAAAAAATGATTAATTCGGCACATTTCTATTTTATTACATGTTAACACCATATATTTTATTTTGTTCGCCATTTCAGGAAATAATAAGGTAGTAAATACATTTTGAGAATTTATTATATGTTGATTAAGCATATGCATTTCAGTATGCAATGGTTTGGACCTGAATGCAATGTATGAAAACCTTTTGATTTAAATTTTATTGAAAAAAAATTATATCCACATAACTGGCTACAGCATTCCTCCTCATATACGGGAACAAATGTTCCTTCACCTTAATGGCATGTCGATGATTAGATCATAATTTCTTTTTGAGATAATGAATTAATTGTTGAAAAATTAAATTCCAAAAGCCAAGCACTTAATGTATTTTTCGATCATGCCTCATGTCATTTAATACAACAATCATGTCCAGCCTCCGTGTGCACCATGAAATTTTCCTCCATGCTTGCCCTGAGCTAATGGAATATTTGCATTAACAAAAATATTTGTTGAGCCATGGTTTTATTTTAGTCACAATTAAGATACTGAGTGTTATGCCATTGGGTGCTCCATTTTTGAAGGTTACGTTCTACCTAGAAACCTTTGCTTGCGAACCCTTTAAAATGCCACCGATATACATATATACACTCTTGGACTAATTGTGCTTAGAATATCATTTGGAAGGGTGTTTCGATTACTTAGGAAAAATTTGCTGCATAATTATGGGCAACTTTCGTGATCTTATATATTCGGTGCCTATAGATGCAGTGCCTATAGTAGCAATCCAACAGGATTAACTCACCCGGAGTGAATTTGTCTAATGCTACAAGCTTTCATTCATCGAAATTAGCAACAATTAATGGTACTTCGAAAACTCTGAAAATATTGTTCAGATTCATCTAAGAGTGACATATACATGACCATAGTACATGATTTGTCCAAAGTAGGTGCTCCCTTATGTTCCCTAATAAATATCATCATTTCTGAATATTATTTAAATGTTCCCTAATAAATATCATCATTTCTGAATATTATTTAAATGTTAAATTATAGTTAACTTTTGTTCCCACTTGCCAAAATTAATGTTTGTCGTTTTCTTCCTTTGCATAATTTTTATTACCCTTTTCTTATACAATCATTCATTCCTTTCTCTCGGATGCTAAGTTTTAGGTCCTTTTTTTAAAATCCTATAGAAGTCATGTGCATTACAAATATATCGCCAAGAATAATTTCTTTTGTTGAATATCATGTTAACGGTGTTGAATACAAATTTATAATGACATATCCTACGAAGAAAGGAATTTTTGTTAGCTTATTTTCGTTTGGAGAAAATAGTATCCCCGTTTTCATATGCCAGAGTTGAATAAAAATAAATTTGCATGCATCACACAAGAATAAATTGGTATGCTCAACACGAAGTAACAAATTGCAATTCATTCTCCGCAAACCAGAATTAAAATAGATACTAGAAAGTGATGCACATTTAAATCTACAACATAACGTTACGTGTGACCATATTACCTTTTTAAATTATTCCTTAAGATGATAACAAATATATTACGGAAACTAGTGTCACATTCTATGTGTGATCAGGAATGATCTTTTTAAAGGTTGCACCTCTCATTTTCGACCTGGCAACCACAATTCAATCAAATATTTACCTTGTACTCTTTTTGAAATGTTGACTTATTCCTTTATTCGTTACCCGAAAAATTCGAAGTCAATATTTATTTTCATATTAATTATTTAAATATGGAGGTATGTTTTATTCATTCACCTTAGCGTTATCTAAAAATATTTATCATTCACTCCATGCATACTTTTGTGCATATTCCACTAACTTGGATCACATTAATGTATCAAAGAACCAATTGTGTTACTTTCTTCCCCAATGTTTCTCAGAAATTAAATCCTCTCAATTGCTCACCCTCCTACTCTGGATTTCATATGCTTTGTGCTATTATAAATTGAAGTGAAATTTAAGTCATTGACTTACCGTGTTTAGAAGGCCTTGGAACTGAGTAATCATGATGGTGCATTGGGTGCCTCACTGGGGATGTCAATGTCAAGCCCCTAAGAGATATTTACCTAATATAGGGGGATAATCTCTAAGTGGCCCTTGGTATATGTGCGAAACCCGTTTTTCAAATGGTAGCGCACGAAATCCAATGATATTTGCTCACTACCTCTAACACCCTGGGCCCCAAACCACTACTTCATCACGTGGATGGAGTTCCAGACCCAATCACCGCCTCTTGTGTTACTCCATTGGCAATATACATGCCTTGCAACCAATATATCCAAAGCCCTAACGTTTTCCGAAACCCTAAACCCTATACTCCTCAGTGAATAAAACCCTACTCTTTTGTAATATTTTTCTACCATGCCACCTCAGCTTAATGATCATATCTTCAGACATTAGAAATACGAGCTAGGCGATGTCATTATGTCGAGCACAAAACTCATAATAAGATTTTGTAACATTCTTCCGAGGATTAGGATCTATGAATTTACATAACCCTACATTCCAAACAAACCGATTATTAGAAAGTGAGAAATTGGAAGAAAATGAGTGCAACAAAATTTTTTTTTTGATATAAATGTATTTGTACATGCCCCAGCTTTATTGTTTGCCTTGAATATCTGACTTGAGTTACACGCTGCTAGGTGATTCGGAAACACGGTATGTACATTTAGTTCAAATTGTACAGTAGATGATCATTTAGGTTTCCGTTATACACTTGTTTCTTTGATATTATTTCCTTCATGTTGTTGTTATTCTTGTTAATCATTGATAATCTTCTTTGGATTTTATCATTATAGTTTGTAATTATTCGATATTATCGTTATTCCTTGTTTTGAAACCCCAACCGGAAATGTATGTATAACAGGAACGGAAACATAGTTTTCAAAGACAATAGCTTCTGGGTGTGTAATAAAAATAACGTAAAGTAATATAAAAAAGGTCTGTGCTCTGGTGAGGAACACAACTTGGTTCATCACCAGTTGCAAGGTGTGTAAAGTTCTTATTGATTGAATTTGCAACTCCTAACTTTGAAATGGAAAAAAGGGGTTGGGTGATTTGGTTGGTGTCAAAATTTGCTGGTTGTTTGTTACATTGTTGTTAGTATTTATTACAATCATTTTCTGGTTTTATTAATCCATTTTTATGGTTATTTATGGCCTTATTTTTTTTCGTGGCTAAGGTTCACATTTTGTTCTGTCGATCTCAACAATTTTCAAATTAACCCCACTACAAACTTTGTTGAACGAGAAAAATGAAAATGAAAAGGTATGTTGGTGGGAAAACTAATGTTCATGAAATATTTTTTCTTTTCTTTCAATTCAAAATGAAAGAATAATTTCTTGCATATAATTGGAAAAGAATTTCCTAAAGAAAGAAAAGACAATTTCGTTCCAACTAGTGAACAAATTTTTAAAAAAAGTTCCAGCAAAAAAAATAAACAAATTTCCTACAAACTTTAAAGAGTGTTAAATAAATAAATATCACATATCCAATTTGTGTTTATAATGTTTTTAACAATAAGCATAGGATTTTTACATACAATTAACATGTATATTTCTAAGAAAAAATTCAATTAAATAAAAAATCTTATTCCCAATTCGGCCACCACCAAAAAAATGTGTTAGGTGACATGCAAGAGTAATTATTACTAAATTTTATTTTCTAAGGAAAAATTAAATAATTTAAAAGATAAAAATTAAACTTATACAATCCAAATAATATCAAGTTATACCATTCTTTAATTTTTTAATTGATTCAAATCATATTGTGAAATATAACTTATATCATTAAAAATTAGTTTGAAATATATAGAAATTATATAACTTTACATATATATTGTTGATAATGCCAACGACCTAACAAGTACAAAAAATTTTAAATCTTATCATATATGCAACTAAAAGTATTTTTGTCACTTTAAATTTTTTATGTGTACATTCCAAAAATGTTTTATATGTACTTTTTAAATGTAAACATTATCCACAATTTATTTGGTAAGCAGTTAGCCAAGAAATACAAGCAGCACTGTTTTTAAATGGCGTTACATTTTTTTCCATTGATTTTTATAAATTACAACAGCGTTTGGCATATATTTCGTCGAATTGCCTAGCCTCAGGAGCGGCAAAATTTATCTTGCACACATTGGTTTGTTTTACCCATGGTCATTGTAAATACCCCTTATACACGTGGCCGAATATGGCAACTTGCTTTAGTGAATATCCCCTACTATTCATATTTTTTTCCTAATCAAGCACTCAAATGCCTTCGTCTCTAGCATATATTCCGAGTTGAGTACATGGATATTATTATATATAATTTTTTTTAATCCCGCCCCTTTTGAATTCACCCTAAAACCTAACCCGCCGTCAAGTAACCCCTATGTAAAACAAAAACTCCCAACCCCTTCCCTTTTTCGCTAAGACCCACCGCCACATATCCCTTACAAGGCTGCATTTACATTCTTGCCCCTACCAAGGATACAATACCATTATGCTATTTTAGGGGGCTGATTCGTCATTTAGGCTCATACATAGGGAAATATGAAGGTTTCTTGCATTAACCATTTTTATCCCCTGTTCCTCTTTACAAAGCGCCCTCTGCAAGTAGACCACAAACAACACCTCCGCCACGAATCCCTACCCCACTCACAGCCAACGTCTCCCTCCATTAAAAAAACCCTTCACACTCTCACCCACCTGCGTTTTCCAGTGTGATCCAGGCACATGGAGCTGGCATTCCGAGCATTTCGCTTCTTCGCCGTTACCATCGGGAAGAACCAGGGTGTGTACGATTCTTTTGAGGAGGCTTGCTCTCAGCTTGTGGGCTTCCCAAAGGTTGAGTACCAGGGCTTCAACAGCCGTTTGCTTGCTGAGGGTGCCTTCACCGCTTGGATTGAGGCCATCCAGGACGAGAAGGAGTGCGTAGAAGAGATGCAAGCACTGCTAGGTGACCCCAAGACGTCGCCTCCACCGTCGCCGCCTTACGTTCCCACCGCCGATGGAAGAATTGCTCCTCTCTGGGGAGGTACTCTAAGCATACCACACCGAAGCTACTTTGCCTTTAAATTTTGTTGTGTCAATGTCTCTTGCTCTTTGATTGTGCACTGTCTTGATGATGGCTGGGATTTATTAGGTAATCTCAATTGTTTCCATTTTGTTTTATGCAGGGGTTAACCTAATTCCGGTCGACGAGGTTGTAACTCACGTAGCACGTATACTCAAGAGGGGGTGAATTGAGTATAATAACAACAATGATAAATATTTGCGGAAGCTTAAATTACTTGAAATTTAAATGACTCAAATGCTTGTACTAGTATTTTTCCAAGGACTTAAGCCACTTCTTAAGTACTTACAAGGAGCTTGTACTTTCGAAAAACACTTGTTTAAATGTAAATAACGAAATTATAAAAGATGAGAGATAGAGATACGATACACCAATCTTTAGAGTGGTTCGGCATAATCCTCGCCTACGTCCACTTTCTTCCTCAATCA
>JASCZI010152007.1:3363-22752 GCA_036250425.1 Stylosanthes scabra | reverse complement strand
TATATACATATACATACTTATGGTTGTATTTGAAAATTATTATAGCGAAACTTTGGTTTGTATGTATATTTGACTCTATATATGTTTATGTATAATATATGTGTTTGCTTTATATATATAATACTAATAATTATTATCTTTATTATTTGTTATCGATTTTTTTTCTATTTACCGCCATGACAGGCTCATATTAACTAAATAGATAAATGGATTGAGTCACTAAAAAGTAACTCTCGGTAATTAGCTACGATCATGACGTACTAAGAATCGGGACGTTACAATATGTCCTTGAGAGTAATCACTTTTCTGAATATTTATTTTTGGTCGTTTTGTTTGTCTTTGAAGATCCTATTATTTCAGGCATTCCATATACACCATATTGCAGCAAAAACAAAATTGCCATATTTCTCTCCTTGGTCTCCTCCATGAATATAAAATCCATGCTTCAAAACAGCCCCTCGAATTTCCAAGCCACACCCAAAGCAAATTCCATTAATTGATGATGTTATTCCATAGCCCCTATAACATAGTTGTTAGAAAGGAAGAGAGATTATAGTATACAAATAGAGAAAGAGTTTTGTGTATTATAATTGTATGAGAACTGTATGTCATATAGTATAATGGATTAACATATTTATAGATAAAAAAGAATCAGAATAATAATAATTTAATATTTTATAATTATGAGTAATATCAAATTAATAAACCCATATATGATAATTGATATTAATTGATATTAATATATTCTAATATCCTCCCTCAAATTCAAGTGTAAACTTATTTAAAAAAATAAATTGATGAAATTTTCAAAAGCATATGCAGACAACACTGCCATAGAGAGATTGGAACAGGGGTGCAGACGGAACTGGTAGAACGTGGTGCAGATGAAACTGCCATAACAGATGCAGAATGCAGACGGAATTGCAAAAACGGGGTATAGATGGAACTGCCGGAACATGATGCAGACGAAACTACCGCGCACGAGATTGGCAAAACTATCGAAGGAGTGCAGACACAACTACCACAAAAAAATTAGCAAAACTGCCGAGGTGGAGACATAACTCCCATAAAGAGACTGGCGAAACTACCGTAAGAGTGTAAACTTAACTGTCGCAAAAAAAGATGCAGACTTAACTTCTATGAGAGAAAGTGTAGACTTAACTGTCACAAGAGAAATGCAGACTTAACTTCTATGAGAGAAATAGACGAAATTCCCACGTACAAAGAGAATTTGTAAAGCTGCCGAGTTGAGAGAAAAAGGACCACAAATCTTGCACAAGAATGATTTTCGTGCAAGAACCAAAAGACTAGAAGGGTTCATGGAGTATACCATGGTGTAACTTCCATCGAAAAAAAAAAATTAGAAAGAATCTAAGCTTTTGATATCACGTTAGAAAGGGAGAGAAATCAGAATACACAAATAAAAAAAGAGTTTTGTGTATTGCAATTATATGAGAATTGTATGTCACATAATACAATGGACTAACATATTTATAGGTAAAAAGAGAATCAGAATAATAATAACAACCTAATATCGTATAATTATGAATAACATCAAACTAATAAACCCATATATAATAATTGATACTAATTGATATTAATATATTCTAATAATAACCACAATGTTTATCTTTAAAAAATTTAAAAAAATATATGAAAAATACTCGCCAATAATCAAATATTTTTTCAGTTAAATCTAATCAAATTGCATAGTATATTACATATAAAAAAAATTAAATTTAGTTAATATAAAGACTTATAGATACTGTCACCTAATCACCAAAACTAGTAACATATAAGAAACAAAAAACGCCTAATATCACCTAGAAATCTGAAATATAAAAATTAAAAAGCTTTGTATAAATCCATGATCTTGCAAATACATCGTCATAAATTGAGATAACCCACTAAAATGGATGGCTTGAGTTCTTCAACCTGTCAAAAAACTGTGTTGAAAAAGATTCTTTTGGAGGTTAGTGGGTTTTGCTATCCAGGTTTGTCAAAATCCACGTGTCAATGTCTAATTGGCAAAATTTTTGGAATCATCATAGTGGTGGATTTGGCTTCATGGTATTGGATTTTATACACCTAAAGAGAATCCAACAATAATGGTAATTCCAGAAAAGAAAAGAAAATTGTATCATACCATTCTTTTAAAAAATATCTAGACAAAACAAATTAAAAAGTAGAAATTGTCTTACTTTATATTAATAATTTTTAATAAAAAATATCAAATATATGAAAAAGGTATAGGAAAAAAAAATACATATAACTATATAAGTATAACGTTATTCCAATGAAAAATAATGAATTAAATTTTAAAAATAAGACAAAAAGCATATATGTCTTTAGTTTCGTTGAATGGTAGATAAGTTCTATCTAATTAACTTTCTATCTTATTTTTAAGTTTCTTTATTTACTATTGGTGAAGATCCACCTATGTATGTATATCAAGATAAGTTTAATTTTGTCATATTTAGTTGTTGAAGATGTTTTACCAATTTAATATTTTATCATATTATTTTATTTTGACATATAATATAATTTTAAAAATACAAATAATTATTTAGCTACTACTAAACTATATATTTGTTGATGTTTAAAATTTCTAAAATTTGATAAAAATTTATCATGAAAATAATAATATAATGTATAACGAGAATGACAAATAATAGAATAAATTACTATTTTAGTCCCTAACGTTGGAGGTAAATATTATTTTAGTCCCTAACGTTTAAAACGTCTTATTTTAGTCCCAAAATATTTGAATTGGACTCAATCAAGTCCTATCATTAAAAGTTGGATTAGAATTTAACGTCGTAACTGACGTGGTCATTTCTCTCTTCATCTTGAAGAGTCAATGTAATCTTAACTCGCTACGCAGGTAAGGTTGAACCACCCATGAGTAGCAACAGAGGGTTTCTTAGTTCAATTCTCACGTGATCACGATGAATGGTTAATGTTTTAAGTTTTTCTTTAATAGAAAAAAGAGAAGAGAAGATGAAGTGTCAAACTTTGCAATATAAAGTTTTTGAATGAAAGAGTGAAGCAAATAACTACCGAGCAAACAGTCACGTCAACTACAATGTTAAGTTCCTGTCCAACCTTTAGTGGTGGGACTTGATTGAGTCCAAATAAAACGTTTTGGGACTAAAATAAGACGTTTTAAACGTTAGGGGCGAAAATAGGATTCGACCGGAACGTTAAGGACCAAAACAGTACTTTATCCTAAATAATAATAATAATAATAATAATAATAATAATAATAATAATAATAATAATAATAAAAAGTATAGGTAACCAATATTTTTCTAATAAACAAAAATAGAACATCTATAACTACTGTTTATAGAACGTCCATGATGAAAGCAGTGGAACATTCATAACTTTTTTATAAATAAAACATCTGAAACCTAAAGTAACTAACAATAGAAATAGAACATCCGAAATCTAAAGAAATAGAACATCCAATTTAAATTGTTGACTGATGTTGGCTGAATTTTTATTGGTTACCTAGGATTGTAATAATAATAATAATAATAATAATAATAATAATAATAATAATAATAATAATAATAATAATAATAATAATAATATACTTAGATGGATAAACTTTAAACTGCAATCCCCTTTAACCAGCATGTGAAAAAAAAAAACCAAAATTATTTTTCAAAGGAATATTTGTAGAAATTATACGAGAAATGAATAGTGTTGGACTATTGGAGGTGAAAGAAAGAATGAAAGAAAGGACACCACCATAAAAAGTGTCTTCTTCAAGGTGATTCTAGTAACAAGAAGTAGAGTTCTATTTTTACAGCAAGCAATAGCCAAATAAAAAAGTTGCAGTGCATGTATATATGCTCTAAACTCATTGAAAGGATTGAAGAGAGGAGAGATTTCAGAGAAAAGGATCAGAGAGTGATATAGTACACTTGCAGCCCTTTCTTACATTCAATTCCTAATATATGAACCATCTAAAACGAACATAAAGAATTAATTAATCAATACCCACTCTAATGCACCAAAAAGCAGAAAATGAAGCAACTTTGCACTTTGCAGAGCAAACTAAATGCATTTAGGAGTGAGACAAAAATCTCATTTTTTTTTTGTTTTTTTCTTTCTCTAATTATTTCTCTAATTATCTATTCTGTCCAATATACCTTGTGAGTGTATAATAAGTGAATATGAATAATAGTCAGTGCAAGTTTGATGAAGAGAATCAACATCCTTCCCATTTGATACATAAAGACAACTAGAATCAAACAATTAACCAATCTCTAGTTTGAAAATTATTGTAGAATGTAATAGTCTTCTCTATAACATGTTGAAAACGTAGTAAGATATATGTTGTTTAATAATGTGCAAAACAAGCATCAACGGAGATCATAATAAGACACGATTAGACAAAGTGCATATTAATAAACCCATTTTCAATGGTTTATTTTGTACTATATTTGAGTAATTTATCAAGCCAAACTCATTTAATTACTTGTGTATGATTGCCTTTGTGAATTTTTGCTCAATTAGAACTTGAATTGTAAATACATACGTTTTTAGTCATAATTTGCCATAGATTTAATGAATTTTCATTCCATTGGATGCATTGATTTGTTTGTTTAAATGTCTTAGGTCTAAATAGGTTGAAAATGGGTGGGAGTGACTAAAATGAGCTTTAGGAGTGAAGAATTTATGAAGAATTTATGGACACTCGTGCTCATGCACATACTGCACATGCGCATGCATGTGACCTGGGAGCGTCAAAAATTTCAATTATGACAACATGTATGTATGCACATGCCTCACGTGTGCACGCACGCACGTTTCTAAGAAATTAAATTGAGCAAATTTCAATTTTGGATACATGTGTGCACGCACGCGTCCCACGTGCTTAGGCACGTAACGCTTGACAGCAATCTTAAGTGAAGGATAAAATGAGAATTTCGAATCAAGGGTCCAATACTTGGCTTCTTGGAGGGCTTAATTGAAGAATTATAAAGGGGGAAGAGCTGAGAACACAAGGAGAGAGCCACACATTAGAGATTAGCTTAGCTTTTTATTTTTATATTTTGGGAGTTTTTGGAGAGAATAGTTTTCTCTCTCATTTTCTCTCACTTTCTCTCTTATTCTTACTATTCCCTTTTATTTTCCAGAAACTATAATTCTTATCCACTTGTGGTTTTTAGTGTTTTGATGTTTGATTGTTGATACTCTTGCTCAATTAATGCAATTACTTCTTGTTTCTTTCATTTAGCATCTCTAATTCCTCAATTCTCATTATTGTTATTTTCTGTTCTTGTGTTCTTGTTGGAATTTATTTTCTCTTATGATTTATTAATGATTTCTTGATTGATTTGTGACATTTCTTGGTTATATTGTTGATTTAGATCATTGGGTATCTTAGATTGTTCAATTCTGTTGTTATTTACCATATTGATTTACTATGCACGCCAAGTGTTTGATGTCTTGTTTCTTATCAATATGGAGTAGTGTTCTTTCTTCTTGGTCACGGGTTGAAGTGTGGAGGATCTTGAGCCACTAATCCCTACCATTCGAATGGTATAGAGGAGTGGATTAATACCGTTTCCATTAACATTAAGCTATTTCTAGTGATGAGTAGGCCTTAACCTGGAGAACTTGATGGATTATTCTCGTTCTCCAATGATATAGGTCTTTCGCATTAGTAAGTTGCTTAGGACTTATGGATTGTGATTAATCCCCCC
Organism: Stylosanthes scabra; assembly: GCA_036250425.1. NCBI lineage: Eukaryota > Viridiplantae > Streptophyta > Magnoliopsida > Fabales > Fabaceae > Stylosanthes > Stylosanthes scabra. The sequence goes on along the minus strand of JASCZI010152007.1, from coordinate 17,032 downwards.
ACTTGACCGTTTGACAAAGTGGGTTTACTCTCTATGTGACAACCATTCAATATTGGGATTAGTGGTGATGATAGAGACAAATTATCCTTCAACTCAAGGCCAAGAACCTTTATTACTTGCATTTTAAGTTATCTCTCATTTGCTTTAGTTAGCAACCATTTCACCTTACAACCCCCATTATTTCTCAACCAATTGCAAATCCATCTTTCAAATCCTAGGGAGAATGACTCGAGGTGCAATACTCTCAGTTTCATTTTGGTTGCAATCTTGTAACACTTTTCTAAATCTCGACTAGCCCCTCGACGCACTGGTTGAGACTATACTCTCAATGGATTTTCTTAACTAGATTATCCTAACCAGTCTAAGAGGGCGCGTCATACTTTTGGCACCGTTGTCGTGGAATTAAAAAATGTGCGCTTGTATTTGGTTAAATGTGAATATGTGAATAGTGTAAATAACTTAGTTTAAAATTTTTAGATTGTTAGAATTATTAGCTTAGTTAGCTTTGACTTGTTGTGATTTATTCCTATTGCACAGAAACTTACATTGATCTGACAGGTAATACTTGTACATTTAGACCAGGTTACACTTGGGAAGTCCATTAGCCATGCCAGAACTCTGAACTTTGCCAGAGAGGGTATCATTCTGACAACAGCAATGATGACTATTATAGTTGTGAGGATTCTCTATCACCTCATCCGAACAACTGCTCAGATTCTTGTTCTCAATCCGCCACCAATGAAGCTATTGCAACCTTGATTCAAGAAAGGATAGAGCTAAGAGAAGCTCAAAAGAGGAGTGAAATTCAATCGGGAGCCATAATTGAGATTTCAAACTATGTGTTCAACCATTTTGTTTCTCAACATTCGGCTAGTCTTAGGGAGGACTTGAGCGCTAACACATCGTGTTCAGGGACACAGCTTAAGGGACCTACTGTAGGGTGTTCAAGCAACAAGCAGACAATATTCGGAAATCCTACAACCCCAGAGACCCAAGGGAACAAGAAAAGGTTATTGTTGTGGAAGAGTAGTTTCCAGGGATCGAATACCGCTTCCTTACTCAACTGTAGCGAGGAGAACAAGGAAGAGGAAGGAGATAGACCCTTGCACGATTGAATTACTTAAAAGGGTGGATGTCACTATTCCGCTTCTTGAATTTATCCGACAAATGCCTCAATATGCGAAGCTCTTGAAGGAGTTATGCATCCATAAGGACAAAATCAAGGACTTGGAAGTTATCAAGCCACATGGATCTCTATCTTCAATGCAAGGCTTCAAGTATCTATTCTTGGAATTACTTGAGAAATGTGATGATCCCGGACCATGTCTAGTGAATTGCTCGGTGGGAGAAGTTGATCTAACAGACTGCATGTGTGACTTGGGTTCTTGTGTTAGTATTATGCCCTTGTCAGTATATCGGACGCTCAACATAGCACCCTTGAAGCAATCCTCAGCTAAGTTTGTGTTGGTAGATAAAATTATCACTTCGGTAATAGGTAAGGCCAAAGCTGCGCTGCTTCAGATAGACGATTTGGTGTTCCTTGTTGATTTCTATGTTTTGGATATGCTCTCTAACAACTCAGGGAATCACTCTTCTATTCTTTTGGGGAGGCCATTTTTGAAAACAGCCAGGTTCAAACTTGACGCATCCACTGCAGATTCTCTTTTGAAATGAATGGAAAGGTAGCGGAATTCAATTTGAACAAGGTGTGAGGCAATCTCAAGACAACCATGCTCTCTTTCGATGTGATGTGATAGATTATGTAGTTGCTTAAGTGAATCAAGAAATCTTGAGGGAGTAAGTTCTTGAAGAAAACATAGGAGCCAATCCTCACTCTCTTTTCTCCGCATCGGAAGATAAGGAGCCAAGGAAGGAGGCTAGCAATGAGTTGAAGCCTCTCCTTCCCCATCTCAAATATGCATATTTGGACAAGGATCACAAGTTCCCGGTGATTATTTCCAGAGAACTCTCCACTCAAGAGGAAGAACAACTTTTTGAAGTGTTGAGGAAGTACAAAGGAGCAATAGGATGAAATCTCTCAGATATAAAGGGTATAGACTTGCAAACTTGCACACACTGGATCTATTTGGAGGAAGATGCGAGACCAGTGAAACAACCACAAAGAAGGCTTAACCTAACCATCCTGGATGTAGTCAAGAAGGAGGTCATTAAGCTTTTAAAAGCCAAAATCATATACCCATCTCTGATAGCGAATGGGTGAGCTTGGTACAAGTTGTTGCAAACAAATCTGGGGTTATAGTCGTAAAAGAAGATGATGATCAGATGGTGATAACTAGGGCCCAGAATTCTTAGAGAGTGTGCATTGACTACAAGCGACAGAATCAAGCAACTAGGAAAGATCATTACCCTCTACCCTTCATTGATCAAATGTTAGATCGTTTGGCAGGTAAATCCCACTACTGTTTCTTGGATGGGTATAGTGGTTATTTTCATATCCATATTGGATGGGTAAATCCCATTACTGTTTCTTGTGACACTTTTCTAAATCCCAACTAGCCCCTCGACGAACCGGTTGGGACTATACTCTCAACAGATTTTCTTAACTAGATTATCCTAACCTGTTTAAGTGAGATTTTGGGTTTCTAGTTGCACGAACAAAAAGTGTTCCCAATTTTGGCCACACAAACGACACAATAAGAAAAAAAATCAAATCCTCGAATAAAAAGAATAATGAGTGAATGAAATCAATGCATTGACAAGATAATGATAATTGAAACAAAATGAATTAAGGGGGTTGAAAAAAGGAGAAGAGAAGAGAACAAACCGATGAAGTAAAGCGCTGCAGGATGCACACATGGCAAAGAACTGGGTTTTTTTATTAGTGATGTGAAGGTTTGAACCAAAAGATGAAAGTGGTGAAAAGTAATAGAGCAATGATGAAGAAGAGAGCAAAATGATTTACTGAATGAAAAACATAATTCTATTGAATAAACTAAGTTGGTTACACTATATCAATAGAGGATATTTATAGAATCAAATATCCTAAATAATATCAAGAAGCTAACTAATTCTTGATAACATAATCAAGTTAACAAATAAGAGAGTTTCCTTGAGTTACACAAAAGCCAAAGATAATTTACATTATTGCTAAGCTATACTAGTATCCTTGACAGCCCCCTCAAATTGAGAGGGGAGGTAGAGATCACTCGAAGTTTGTCTTTAAACTTGGTGAATAGATGAATGGATAATGACTTGGTCAGAATATCTGCAATTTGATCACTTGAAGGTATATTTGTGACAAAACGCTTCTTGGTTGTGACTTGCTCTCTAACAAAGTAAAGATCCATTTCAAAGTGTTTAGACTTGCTATGCATAATTGGATTTGTAGCTAGCAACCGAGCCCTTTGGTTATCACAATAAATTGTGGGAGATATTGGAATTGGGATGTTGATCTCTTGCAGAAGATTCTGAGTCCAAACCAGTTCAGATTGAACAACATCCATTGCACGATACTTTGCTTCTATGCTCGACCTACTTATACAAATTGTTGTTTATTACTTTTCTAAGCAACGAAACCGGTTCCAAGGTACGCAGAATATCCAGTCATTGATCTCCTGTCATCTGGGTCTGCTCCCCAATCAGCATCTGCAAAGGAAAGAAGCCTCATTTCAGGGCAGTTAGAAAATAGAATGCCTTGGTCCATTGTACCTTTGATATATGGAAGAATTCTCTTGATAGCTCTCCAATGATTAATAGTTGGATTATGCATATATTGATAGACTTTTCTCACTAGATATGTGAGGTCTGGTCTGGTTCGTGTGAGGTATTGAAGAGTTCTAGCAATAGATCTAAACAGTTTAGGATCTTCATTTTAAAGTGTGGTGAGTCATTAGCACTTAATTTAGAGGAGTTAACCATAGTTGTAGGTGCTGAATTTGCTTGAAGCATGTTAGTTTTAGTAACTAAATCGGTAATATACTTCTTTTGTGTAAGTATGAGTTTATTATCTTCATTATAAGTTGCTTCAAATCCCAGAAAATAATTAAATTTTCCAAGATCATTAAGACAAAAAATGGAGTTGTTGAATTAAAAGTTGCAGCTCTTGAGGATTATCTCCTATTAATAAAATGACATGAACATAAGCTTAAAGTAATGAAATAGAATTAGATGTGAATCTCACAAATAAAGGAGGGGTCATTTTTAGTGCTATGAAATCCAAATTTATTGAGAGTACTTAGATAATGTTAAATATTAGGCTTTTGGAGCCTGTTTTAGGCCATAAATAGCCTTATTAAGAAAGCAAACCGGGTTAGGCCAGGATTAGCAGTAACAAGGCCTTGAGGCTGAGACATATAAACCTTTTCATGCAATTGTCCATTGAGAAAAGCATTATCGAAATCAAATTGGTACAATTGCCATCCAAGAGACAAAGCTATGGATATCACGATTCTGATTGTTTGAGGCTTAACCACTGGACTAAACGTTTGATCAAAGTTAATACATTCTCTTTGATGAAACCCTTTAGCCACTAGTCTTGCCTTATATCGAATTATCTTCCCTTGAGGATTTTTCTTTAAAGCAAACACCCACTTACTTCCAATTATAGTAGCATTGGAAGGTGGATCAATAAGTTCCCAAGTTTTAGATTTTGATAGAGGTTGAATCTCAATATCCATAGCTTGTTTCCAGTGAGGTTGAGCCAAAGCCTGTTTCACAGTAGTTGGAGTATGATTTAGCAATTTTGGATCATTTTCAAAAGTACATGCTGAAGCAGTATGAGCCTTTGGTTTAGAGATGCCAGATTTGGCTATTGTGGTCACAGGATGAGTATTAGTTGCTCCTATAGGAAGTGGAGGAGGGTTATATTGTTTGGTTGGAGTAGGTTGTGGATTATGTATCTCTATGCCATTGATAAGAATCTGTACAGTAAGAAGAGGTGGTGGATGATTAGTGGATGGTGGTATATTGTGTGAGGTACCATTTGAGGGTGATGAGGTTGGGAGAGAAGTGGTAATTAGTATATAGGTGAGGGTTACCCGCCTCGCCTTGCTTTGGTTCGTTCCCCCAAAGCCCGCAAAAAAAAAGGGGCGGGGCGGGCCGGTAAAGTGTCACGGGTTCAAAATGTTAGCCTGCCTCGCCCTATGGTGGGTTGGCGGGGCCCCGGCGGGTGGTTATTAGCCCGATCAAATTTAATTATTTTTTAAAATATAATTAAATACATTAAAAATAGTCTAATTTTTTAATATTTTTCTCAATTATTAACGCTAATAAAATTATTCGTTATAATATACATTATCTATTTATTTTAAAATATAAAAAATAAAAATCTCAACTCAATATTTAAATAATTATATAAAAAAACTTATAATATAATGTATATAAGAATATAAAATAAATATAGAAATAAAAATACAATATTTAATATTCATATGTATATATATACTCTCCAAATATTCATAAATATTTTATAAATTAAAAGAAAAAAATAAACATTTTGGCCAGGCGGGCTGCCAAAACTCGCCGACTCGGCGGTGCGGGCTTGGCAGGTTTATTTTTATTTGGCAAGTTTATTTTTATTTGGCAGGTTCAAAATCTTAGCCCGGCCCACCTTTTTTGGCGAGTTTAGCGGATCGACTCGGTGGGTTCGGCCCATTTTGCCACCCCTAATAGTAGTAGTGATATTGCTAGTTTTAAAGTGTGTAAAATAAGGAAATTTCAATTCATATAAGATAATATTTTTAGATATACAAATCTTTTCTTCATTACACCCTTATAACCTTTGTGTTGTGTATCATAACCTAAGAACAAGCATAATTGTGACTTATAGTCAAATTTATGCTTGTTATAAGGTCTGAGAAGAGGAAAACAAGCACATCCAAAGACTTTCATAAATTGATAGTCTGGTACCTTATAATTGTTCATAAGGAGAGATACTATGTAGAGTAGGATTAGAAAACCTATATTTATCAAATATGTGGCCGCTACAAAGGCATCATCCCAAAATTTGAATGGAAGCTCAACAGTAGCCAAGAGAAAAGGCCAACATGTAGTTATAATTATCAATGGTGGAATGTGTAAGTGACTCTAAATTTTCTTTATATTAATCTTAACTTGATTATGTAAGATAGATTATCTGATATATGCATGAGTGTTTTGGAGTAAATATGATGTTTAAATGTAGGGGTGTTCGTGGTTCAGTTTTTACTAAAATTGAACTGAAACTGAACCAAACTGTTTTAAATGGTTTAGAAATTGAACCAAACTTTTTTTTCAAATAGCAAACTGATTTAAAACCAGTTTATAATATAGTGCACCAGTTTAAACCAGTTTACAAAAATAAAACCAGTTTAAAGTGGTTCTTAAGCTAAAATTAGTTTTCCATATATAAAACCAAGTTTTATCATATAAAATCAGTTTTTATCATTAAAAACCACTCTCTCTCTCTTCCTCTGCTCCCTTTCTCTCTCCCTCTCCCTCTCCCTCTCTCTTCCAATTTTTAAAATCCTTGAGTTTGATTGTTTGGAAAAAAACTTACAAATTGGATGGAAGCTGAAATTGAAAAATGAGCTAAATATTTGAATTTTGGCTCATTGGATTGGAATAAACATTTGCAGTAGAAAAATTAAGATTTTGATGATGAGATGATTGGAAATTCTACTATTTGAATTAGAAAAAAATTAGAAATTTGTAAATAATTGAAAAAAATTTTTGTGTTGAACTGATTTGGATCCATTTCTCTATCAAATTGATTAAAAAATAATTGAAAATTTATTAAACAAATTGTAAAAAAAAATGAATAATGAAAGAAAGGATACATATTGTGTTATTTCTCAAGTTAAATTATAATGTTAAAATAATAACATTTAATCTGCATTTAATGAGTTCTCCAAATGGCATATTTTAGTTGGCATTCTTCAAAGTGATACGGAATCTGCTTACTGAATCCATTGTTTGAATTATGGTACCACAAGTTCTACTTTTTCATCAAAAGTGAAAAAATAATAAAAGTAGCCATTTTTTGATAATGGTAGAAGTAAATCATTTAAATTGAAAACCAGTTTTTTTTTTTTAAAACCAAACTAAACTATAAAAAACTGGTTTTAAATAAACTGATATAAAAAAAACTGTTGTTTCAGTTTGGTTATTTTACTTAAAAAACCAGTTTTTTCCAAACAGTTTCAGTCCAGTTTTTCAATCGGTTTTTTTGAATACCCCTATTTAAATGGTAGCCATTTGAATGCCATTTAATTCATAGTAACAAATACAAAACTCAATCTTAAAATTTGCATAACAAAAAATGAAAGCTCTTACATGCATAAACTTGATTAAGTTGTGGCAGAATTGAGAGAGGAGGCTGGATGGACTGCAAGTTATTTTTTTGAGAAATTGATCAGAAGCAGTTGCAGTAAAATTGGAAAAAATTAAACAGCCAAAAGTTAGATGAATCGTGAAAAATATAAAATGAGTAGATAATAGAATAGAAAAGCAAAGAGTGGCAGAGAATTCGATGAAAGTTATATTTAACAAAAAATTAACCAATAGAAGTTATCTTCAGTAGCGGAGAAGTTATGCGGGACAAGTGAGTGAGGAGAGAAAAGCCAGGAGAAGTATTTGAATATTTGGAGGGGTAAAATTGGTAAATAAAGTTGGACAACAAAACTCTCATACTGGCATTATATATTGTTATATCTTCAGTAGTGAAGAAGTTATATGGGAGAAGTAAGTGAGGAGAGAGAAGTTAGGAGAAGTATTTGGATATTTGGAGAGGTAAAATTGGTAAAGAAAGTTGGACACCAAAACTCCCATACTGGCATTATGTATTGTTATAGATATTAACATTCTTTAAATTTTTTATATAGTTATAAAACAATAAATTATTAAAAATTAGGATGATAACTATGTAAGTTTTAGAATGTATAGAATGAAAAAATTGAGTTAAATAAGTAATAAATCCATTTTTGATGGTTTAATTTGTGCTATAAATTGGCAATTTATCACTCTATGACTACTTAAATACTTTCAAAACAAGTGAGTTCATGAATAATCGTTCCTTATGACTTGAAGTGCAAACACCTGCTATTTTAGCCAATTTTTTGCTATGTACTCAACCGTTTCCCGTTCCGCTCGATGCCTTGATTTGTTTGTTCAAGCGTTTCAGGTTTTAATAGGCTAAGTACGGAGAGCCCTCATACACCCATTTTCTTGTAGTTGTAGTTTTAGTTCTTAGGATTTCCTTTTTGTAAGTCACACCGGCCAAACATTTTACTGCTTTTCTGCTTAACTATTATATTGTTACTCTGCCTGTTTCATTTCTATTAATTTTAAGTACTGTTATTCTGCCCATATATTTTCTGCTATTTTCCCATTATGTCTCGCTATTATGCTGCCTGTTTTATTTCTGCCATTATGATTACTGTTAGTAGTGAATAGTGATCTTGTGTCTTGGCCATGGGTTGAAGTGTGCGGATGACCTTAGCTACCGGTCCCTAAAGGTAACGGATGGGTGGAACGGGGTTATTTCCAAGGCCGTTAACTCTATGTCCTTGCCAATAACGGAAGTCCTTAACGACGTGGATTTGATGGGTTATTCGAGTTCGCCAAATACCAAGGACTTACGATATTGAGTATAATCAGCCCAGGACCTTCGGATAGGGGCTACCTCTACCACTCGACCATTTGACAGTAGTGGTTAGTTTCCTTTAAATGACAGTCCATCCAAATTGGGATTGGTAGTGATCACAGGGACGCACAATACTTTGATCCATGGTCAAGCACTCTTTTATCATTCCTGTAATCTTGTTTTATCTGCTCTCTGTTCTCACAACTCAAACTGCAACCCAAAAGTTTTCTCAACCAAAAGCAAACCTCTATTTTCAGTTCCTAAGGAGAACGACCTGAGTCTCGTACTCGGTATTTTTTAACTGGTTACATCCTGTGACACACCTTTTTAACTAAATTTGACACGGTTCCCGTAATATTGGTTCGGAGCTATCTGCAACGAAATATCGCTTTTTCCAAACCGGCCTCGAGGCCGCGCCGTCTAATATTTGGAGCCGTTGTCGGGGAATTGAAAAATGAGCATCTATTTTTGGTTATTTGTGAATATGTAGATATTGTAAATATGGTAGATTTCTGAATTCCTAGTTTAGCCCATTTTTCTTTTCCATTTTTGGATTGTTCGTTGAATGCTATGGTCAATTTCGAATCCTGACTTGTTGTTATTTGATCCTAAAATTGAAAGAACCTTGCGGCGTGCAAGACAAGTTAGGCGTTGACTTGAGTTTGAGAGCAATTTACGTTCTCAAACCGAAACCTGGCATCTGAAAACGACTCTGCGTATTCTTCTGACCCTGATTTTGATCTTGAACTTTCCACTTCTTCTGACTCAGGTACATCCACCATGGGATATGTTCCAAGACTCACACTGAAACAGCTTGGTGGTGCAAGCACTGCAATGGAAAATCAGCCAACTAGATATCCCGAGCTGAATGCCAATTTTGAACTGATGTCTGGCCTAATCAATCTGCCTCCTCGATTCCACGGGTTTCCCAGGGTAGACCCTATTAAGCACCTTAAGGACTTCGAGGTAATCTGTGCTACCAACAGAAGGACTGGTGGTGATGAGGATGCAGTCCAAGCTTTCGCTCTCCCGTTCTCCTTAGAGGGAAAAGCGAAAGACTGGTACCACACCCTACCAAATGAAGTCACAGCCGACTGGGCGTTGTTTAGAAAAAGGTTCTTAGAGAAGTACTTTCCACCATCAAGAACCAATACTATCCAGAAGGAGATCTCATGGATTACACAACTTCATGGGGAAACCTTGCATGAGTACTATGAAAGATTTCCGAAGCTGCTATCCTCATGCCCCCATCACTCCATTTAGGATTTTCTCCTCATCAATTACTTCTGCGAAGGATTGACACCAATTGACAAGGCAATGATCGAGGTGTCAAGCGGTGGAGCACTTATGAACAAGACGCTGGAAGAAACGTGGGAACTAATTGAGACAGTGGCTGATACTAATCAATATTTCAAAACAAGAGCTACTAACAAGGGTGTTCACGAAGTAGTTCCGTCCGAATCAACCATTCTTGCTAAATCCTTGGTTGACATTGCCTCTATGTTGAAGGAGATCAAAGAAGGACAACAGTCAACCCTAGGGGTGAGCAAAAAAACTAAATAAACTGAACTGAACTGAAACTAAACTGAAACTGTTTTATAAAAAATGGTTTTTTAAGTAAAATAACCAAACTAAAACCATAGTTTTTTTATAGAAACCAGTTTATTTAAAACTAGTTTTTTATAGTTTGGTTTGGTTTAAAACAAAAAAAAATTGATTCTCTTATAACCAAAAAGCCTAAAAACTAAAAAACCAATCCATTCAAAATCCCAAATTGATCGAAAACCCTAGCACTCCTCTTCCATGTTACCACCGCTTACCACCCGCCACTTTCGCCGTTGCCATCGCGTGCCGTCACCGCTGCCACCGTCTCCAGCTTCAAATTAATCATCTGGGTCTCCATGTTACAGATCTTCAACCTATTCTGGAGCTACATAATCGTCATTTCTTGCTCTCGGATCCCGTAATACTCGTGCAATTGAAGCTCCAGTGTTCTTTCTCGCTCTTGCACAACTTCCATGTGCTGCTGCTGCTCCTGGAGACATAACTCTTGAACTCTGATTTAGGTAACACAGCTTCTTCTTTCTCTTTCACTCATTGTTCTGTGAATTCACTACAAGAAATTTACCCATTTGGCCACACTAGTTTTAGGCAACGCTTGTAAAGGGTAGCCTATTCATAGAATAGGAAACGCTTTTCTCAGAGTGCCCAATAATAAAAAGAATAGGCATCACTTTTCTGGCATCGCTTAGGAAGTGACTCTGAAAATAGTAAAGAAATCACTTATAAAGTGTAGCCTTAGCTTATTGACTGTGGAAACACTTTTTCTAATTAGAAAAAGTGTTGTTATTTTCCTGAATTGGGTTTCTCTCCAAATTTGAATTGAAGGATTCGGTTAGGGATTTTGTCAATAATTAAGGGACATGTAAAACCAGGGGAGCGGTTAAGTCATATCTGAATTTGTGTTACCATGGAGTTTTATTCTTTTAATTTTCCCTTTGGTGCTGATACCATGTGAGATAATTCTGCAGAAGCAGAATGCAGAGAAACAGAAACGAAAGAAAGAAAACTTGTATTGCATGAAAGCTTAGAGCTGTAAAAGAATGATTACATTTATGATTGGAGCTTATGATATCAAGCTATTATAACCTAAGAGATAACCATCAAAAGCTCAGGACTCACTCTTTAAATAACATAGTAGAATGCTAACATATTCTATTTTCAACTACCCTAATATGTAAAACGATTTTTTTGCTTTTGCTCCATGATGCTCTAAAGACGTCCCCCATTTATCAATTTATCATGTACTGCCACTTTTTAACTGATAATTTTAGTAACCCTTGTCCAATCTTGACCTGTCAAACCTCAGTTAGTTGTATTTGCACCTGCTTACCTTTTAACAAGGATATGGATTCTTAGTGAGTGCTTATGAGTTACCTTTCGAAGCTGAAAATCTAGGGATGTAATGATTCATTATGAATTTATGATGGATGCTAATAGAAAAGGTTTGGACATTAGTTGTAATCTCATTTTATTTATACACTAATATTATGGGGCATTCCTCCTTCAAAAAGCATTTTTAATTTGCTGTGATCTTCAAAAGGATAAATTATGGTGGAATCCTTGAGTTGTTGAATTCCTATGTTTGCTGTTCTGGGGATGTGTTGAGGAATATATTTAATGTTAGATATATTATATATATTTTGTTCACATAGCTCTAAAATGAAATGCTACAAAGTAAGTGAGCATAAAAATATATACGATTGGATGATAGTCTGTGATTTTATCTCACTATGCTTGTGTTGCTGCTGAAATAGGGGAGCAGTTAAGTCCATGGGTATCCGTAGGTTGCTTTATGATGTCAATAAGGATATGAATTTATGATATCTCACTATACTTGTGTTGATTTATGATGTTAGTTGTATTTGCTGTCAATAAGGATATGAATTTATGTGTTACCTTTTAACATTTGCTCATTTTCATTTTAGGTTTGTTGCTTGTATTGAAAATGTCAGAGGTAAAAGAAAATTCAAATCCCACCGCTCCTCCTGTTAATCCCTCATTACCTGCTCAACCTGGTACATCTTTTGGGCGTAAGAATCGATCTCATATATGGGAGCATTTCACTCCAATTGATGGTGTAGAGAAGTATGCGAGATGCAAAAATTGTGATGATCAAATAAAATATGCGGGTGGAACAAGTGCTATGCGGCAACATTGGAAGCGATGCTTTGACTTGGACAATGAACAAAGAAAGAGACAAAGGATCGAAGGGGGATCAAGTGGTCTTATATCGTCACCGAGTGTTACCAAGTTTGACCCAGCAGTAACTCGTAGTATCCTCATTGAGATGTTTGCTACTGAAGATCTACCTTTTAGATTTGTAGAAAGAAATGTGTTTCAAAGGCTCTTACTTAGCATGCAACCCAAGTTTAAAATCCCTTCGCGTTTTACAGTGGCTCGTGATGTACTTTTTCTTTACGATATAGAGAAAGTGAAGTTACAAAAATATCTTTCTCATCATTGTCAAAAAGTGTGCCTTACAACCGACACTTGGACGTCGGCTCAAAATTTGACTTATATGTGTTTAATGCCACACTTTATTGACAATAATTGGAAGTTACAGAAGAGGATATTGAACTTTTGTCCAATTGAAGGCCATTCAGAAGTTCTTGGTAAAGCTATTGAAGGTTGTTTGGATGGTTGGAAATTGCATCAAGTTTTTACTTTCACAGTTGACAACGCAACGTGAAATGATGGTGCAATTCTATACTTGAAAAGGAGATTAAGTGCACGGAATACTCTAGTTTTAAAGGGGGATTACCTTCACATGCGCTGTTGTGCGCACATATTAAATTTGATAGTGAAGGATGGGTTGAAGGAGATTGGTGACTCGGTTACAAGAATTCGCAATGCTGTGAAATATGTCAAGTCATCCACTGTCAGAGGTGAAAGCTTCAAAGCGTACATTGAGCGGGAAAACATCAACTATAAAGGCTCGGTTTGCTTGGATGTTGAAACTCAGTGGAATTCAACCTATTTAATGTTGGAGGTAGCATTGAAGCTTCGAGCGACATTTGAGTTGCTAGAGTTACAAGATGATAAGTATAAAAATGAATTGAACAAATCTCATGGTTTGCCGATGGATAATGATTGGGCTTATGTGAAATCAATTCTCCCATTCCTGAAGATATTTTATGATACTACAATGCGCATTTCTAGGAGTTTGTATGTTACTAGTAATAAATACATGTAAGAAGTCTTTAGTATCGGAAGAAAAATCAAGTTGCATTGTGAAGATCCTGATTTGAGCATAAGATCGATGGCGTCCAAGATGCAAAGGAAATATGATAAGTATTGGGGAACCCCAAATGCAATTAATATGTTGTTGTTAATTGCAATTGTACTTGATCCATGTCACAAGTTGGATTTTGTAAATTGAATTTTGGATGAGTCCTTTGGTGTAGAAAAGGGAGGAGAACTCAAGTCAAGATTGCTTACTTGTTTGAACTCTCTTTATAATCACTACCAAGGCAAAGAGGATGAGTATCAAAGTAATCAAGATGCAATGATCAATGAAGAGGATGG
>JASCZI010152006.1:0-13371 GCA_036250425.1 Stylosanthes scabra | reverse complement strand
ACCTCCGCGCGTTCTGGAACGTCCCCTCGGAGCCATATCAAACAAAAAATTCAGAGATTTTTTTTTTTTGCCTAGAATGGTAATTTTGGAGGAAGAAAGAGTGATTATGAGTGCAGTCTCGGGCTCTGCTGCCCTTATATAGGGCACGGAGCTATCTCGGGCTCTGCAGTCCCGAGATGCGTATCTCGGGCTCTGCAGACCCGAGATACGTGTGGATTTCAAAATCTGGTCTTATCTCGGGCTCTGCAAGCCCGAGATACGTGTAATACTCATTTCGGGCTTGCAGAACCCGAAATATGGAGGGTATGCCTAAAACGATAAATACCCCCAGCGAACCTATTTTGATAAATTTATTATTATTTTTATTTAAATAAATAAAAAATCCGCTTTTTTAATCATCACTACATATTTAATAATCACTACAAAAGGTCACACTAAATATTAACTACTAAATCATTCATTCATATCAAACATATATTAAACTATAAAATACAAAACACATATATTTATACATATACATAATATGACTAATTTTTAATATATGTTTCAACTACTTGTGCTGGTTGCATTACATTATTGGGGGATATTCCATGAGCTATAACAATAATAATCAATGCCATCTAGTACCTTCATGTGTAATTTTTCTTCTTCTTTTGGATTATTATTATTTGACTTGATTCATTGAATTATATAGATCAATATATTCGAACAGCTACGCAGCACAATTAGTATATATATATGACTATGGTCAACAATATATTCAAAATAAATTTGGTTGCTACATTTAAAAGAAATATAATTCAATTAACAAAAGTTAAATATTGATCCAAATTTTGGCCACACTATTTTTCTTATTTAATATTCAATCATTGAGGTATATAATACAAAATTAAGAGAAATACATAATTACATATGATACTGATTAGTATCTCTAAACCTGTTTTGAGGGAGAATCCAATGTAACCACACAATTTTCAATGTAATAATACCTCTTTTTCTTGTTTTCTTTATTAACCGAAAAAAGAAAGTAAAAAAAAGGAAAGAAATAAACGTTAAATTACTCATAACAAAAGAGAGGATATGAATTTTCATTTTTATAGAACCAAGCAATTTTTTATGAATAATAATGTTGGAAATCATACCCAGAATTTCTGGATTTGTCTGATCCATAGCAACCTAACTGTAGATCTGAGTTCACAGTGATTCATAGGTAGATTTTATTTATATTTTTTAATTCCAAGTTTGAATAATCTTTTGCTAATTTCAACCACCTGAATTTAATATCATATATGCATTTTCGAATTTATAAAATAGCCGACAAATGTCGTCCCTTGTCATGAAGTAACGAAGCAATAATTAAATTACAGAGGATCTGTAGTTGCTACTTGGTAGGGTTACATTTGAAAAACCTAAGAGATTGAGCTATGATAAAGTTTATATGTACTATAAATTCATATAAATAACATTCGTAATTATATATTTATAATATTTTATAATATGTATTTAATTTAATTGTAATTTATTAATAAAAATAAAAGCTAAAATAGAAAATTATAATTACCTATGATCAAATATCTATGATTATCAAACTTTTTCATATAACTCGGCTCTAATTTAACGAGGGTTTTACATAACAATAAATTATTTACATATCAATAACTAAGTATTTAATGAGAGTTTTACATAACAATAAATTATTTACATATCAATAACTAAGTATTTAACGTCGAAGAGCTAGAGATTTAGCTCATGTGGCATTATAAAAGATCTCTTGTCCGAGCCTCACCTTAAAAAAAAAAACCAAGTGCCTAATAATAAGAATGGAACACTAATAAGCTATTTGTTCTAGAAAGGGGTTGAAGTTTATAATTAATTAGTTAGTCAATGTAAATTATTTGTAGGTAACTAATTAGATTATAGTCACTCTTCTTACTTCATGTACTTTTGTACTTACATATGTCACATACATATGTCTTGAAAATTTACAATAAAAGAGGTTAATTATTGCTAACTATAAGAATGACAAAAGTTTGCTGAACATTAATTTAGTGCTTGAAATACATTAATTTGTCAAATAATAAAAACTTTTAAAAAAATAGATTACCTAAAAGACTGAACACAATTCATCAACAAGATCCATAATGCTCCAAACGATGAATTTACTATTTGTTACTACTATATACTCTGCCTTTTCATTGGTCAAAGAAGAGAACCCTTAACCTATGAAAGTCTCAAAATCACAATCTCACCAAACCATAGGACAGATCAAGTGGCAGCAATTATATAAAGAAATAATATTGAATTGTAGGGCCCTTGTTCGGCTAATTCATATCTTAACAATATTCCTCATAACAAGTGTCCAAAGATATTAGTTAGTCAACAAAAAGAGTAGAGGACAAACCATAGGTGTCCTAAAATTAAATCTCATGAAGATATATACACTCCGGATATTTTGTTAATTAATTATATTACATGTACATAAAAATAAGTTATCAATGAGTTATTTTATATAAAAATATATGTTTAGTATTTTATAAAAAATTATTATACTATTATAAATAAATTTGATTATTGTTCTATTGCTAATTTGATTATTTCACTGCTATAATTGATTTGATTATTCTGATAATTAGATTATTTTAGTTAAAACAGCATATAAATTAGTGTACGTATATAAATATTCACAATGCATAAAGACTGATTTAATAGTTAAATTTTAATTTTAATTTAATTTGTGCTTATTTTTATGGGGATATTGTTAAGCCTTTTTCTTATGAAACTTTTGTAGTTATTGTAAAATTAATATTTTATTATTATTCCCACAAATTAAACTATTATATTGATTATCTTTTTAATTATGTTAATTATTTGTAATAATTTGCACGTGAAAATCGGATATAAATTTTGTGTCTATTTTTTTTTTTTCATTTTAAATGAGAAATTTAAAGTGTGGAGTGGATGTTGGACCAATTCAAAAGCAGATAATAGTATGAAAATAATGAGAGAATTTTTATTTATTTAAGTTATCACAACCATTTTATAACCACAAGCAATGCATGTAATTGTCAATGACACTTGCAAAGAAGTGCCTTACAACTCCGCAAACACACAATAATAATATTAAGAATTCTAATAAATATATAAAGGGAAACATACAAAAGGAAATTATGGGAATGGAACCAATCATATTGAAGAAAACATTTTCACACTTCTTTTTTCTTTTATGTAAACAAAACAAAATGCGGAAACTTTGCTTCCGATCAATTTCTTCTCGTATAATGCTGAAGTGCTTCGTTCATTCTGCTATCCATCATATCACTTTATTTATATGAAATATTCTTGAAACCCTACAAAATACAAACATATGAAAACACATTATTAGTCAGTCAATCTGTCCTCATTAACATCTCAATATATATGAGAAAAATAATAACATATGAAAATAAAAATCTATTAATAATAGGTCAATGAGAGAATTTGAGATGTACAATTTTACATATTTTTAATTTACAATTTTTTTGTTTTCTAGTTATTAGTTAATTTTTTTTTATTTTTTAATATTGGTATGACTTTTCACTAAAAATGAGAAAATAGCTTTACTTCATTTAAGAATATTAGTCCATGCCAAAATAATGTTATTAGGGTGTTATATGGACTCTTGAAAAGGTAAAGCAAATTAACTAACAAAGCTTTGAGAAAATATAGAATGAATTTTGGAGCGGGTTATTTTTTCCTCAATGAGAAATCTATACAAATATGTCTATACTATGTCATCCTCAAAATGACATCAAAACTATAATATAACATGATGGAATTAGAAACCTATTAAATTAAAAGAGAATTTTTTTTTTTTTTTTTCATACAGAAGCTTAGCTTGCTGACTTTGGTGTTGTATTTAATTATAGTATCCATAAAAGGAAAAGAACCACTTATTAAATTCTCCGGGTGAGATTCAAAGTAACATCAAAGTGAAGAAAAATATTATATGATTAATGGCTTGCATGTTGCTGTGTAAGGAAAAAGGAGTACTAGTAGTGTGAATTAATAATCATGAATGCTTGGCATATTATAAAAGTATCTCTTTTAAAAATTTAAAACTTTAAGTAATAAAAAAAATTATTATACATCTGTTAATACATTAAAAATTTTAATATCATATATTATAAAACAATTTCTTTTAAAAAGGTAGAATTGCTTACCACGTAAAATAACAATTCTATGCTAAACCACCATCTAGTAGTGGTGGTATGGTGGAGGGGGTGAAGAATAGATGTAATGTGGTGGAGGTGGTGAATGAACTGGCGGAGGAGGTGACTTATATTTGTAAACTGGTGGTGGCGGAGATAAGTACTTGTAGGGTTTCTTTGGTGGTGGTGGTGGAGAAGAATAATGGTAGGGTGGTGGTGGAGATGAGTACTTGTAAGGCTTCTTTGGTGGTGGTGGAGGTGAAGAATAATGATATGGTGGTGGTGGTGGAGAAGAGTACTTGTAGGGCTTCTTTGGTGGTGGTGGTGGGGAAGAATAATGGTAGGGTGGTGGAGGAGAATGCACTGGCGGCGGTGGAGATGAGTACTTGTAAGGCTTCTTCGGTGGTGGTGGAGGAGAAGAATAATGGTATGGTGGTGGTGGTGGAGAAGAGTACTTGTAGGGCTTCTTTGGTGGTGGAGGAGGAGAAGAATAATGGTAAGGGGGTGGTGGAGGAGACTTGTACTTGTAAACCGGTGGCGGAGGAGATGGGTATTTGTAGGGTTTCTTTGGTGGTGGTGGAGGAGAAGAGTAATGGTAGGGTGGAGGAGGAGAATGCACTGGTGGTGGTGGAGATGGGTATTTGTATGGTGGAGGAGGAGGAGATGGGTACTTATAAGGAGGAGGAGGTGACTTGTATTTGTAAACCGGTGGTGGTGGTGATGGGTACTTGTATGGCTTCTTTGGTGGTGGTGGTGGAGAAGAATAATGGTATGGTGGAGGTGGTGAGTGAACTGGAGGAGGCGGAGAGTGGTAGTAATATGGTGGAGGAGGTGAGTGAACTGGTGGTGGTGGAGAAGAATAATGGTACGGTGGAGGAGGCGAGTGAACTGGAGGAGGCGGAGAGTGGTAATAGTAAGGTTTTTTAGGTGGTGGTGGGGGAGAAGAATAGTGATAAGGTGGAGGTAGCGAGTGAACTGGAGGAGGCGGAGAGTCGTAGTAGTAAGGTTTTTTAGGTGGTGGTGGTGGAGAAGAATAGTGGTATGGTGGAGGAGGCGAGTGAACTGGAGGAGGCGGAGAGTGGTAATAATAAGGTGGAGGTGGCGAGTGTACCGGTGGCGGCGGAGAGTGGTAGTAGTAAGGCTTTTTAGGTGGTGGTGGAGATGAGTAGACGTAGTTATTTGCTGAAATTTGAGAGGGGAAGCTAAGAGCTATAATTGCTAATACAAGAGTGAGTGTTGAGGCCATTAGGGACCCCATGGTTTTAATTTTAAGGGTTTGTGTATGCTTTAGCAATGGCATTGCCACCCCTTTATATAGCTTCCTTCATTCATTGCCCATTTCACATTGACTATTCATCATCTCTTATGCATGGTTGGTGTGCACATGATAATGATTTGAAGTACTACACTTCATTTTTCTCAAAATTATTATATGAAACTATCTTGGTCCTTCTACCATTATTATAAGGGATTATTTCAATAACAATAACTTGAATAATAAACGGATGAATTTTTATTTACTCTCTCACTTAGCTTGACCGAAATTAAATTTTGTGATATGTTAAATCCATAATTTATTTAAAAATACAATTATTCTAATATATTTTTTAGATATTTAAATATATAAAGGTATAATCATTCATGTACCTTTTTTAGGTTTAAATTTTTTTAGAGTATTTGAAAATATGTTGGCACTTTCTTTATATATTGGAAAACGAGTAAAAAGTACAAAAGAAAAATATGTTGAGACAAATATTTTACATATTTCTCTATTTTTCTTATTTTTAAATAAAGAAAACAAATATATCTTTTTTCATCAATTAATAACAAAGTCTTAACTCATGTATAAAAGCTTATATCTTCCCATTTCTATATCTTATTTTTTTTCTTGGTAAGTCCTCTAACTTATTAACCTTTGAGATTAGTTTTGGGTTACACTAATAAGATAGACCCATAACCTTAAAAATATTCAAAATAGTATGCTCTATTCAAATACACATACAATTACATCTGAATAAGGAAATGAAGTCGGCACTAAAGCCACTAATGTTGTATTCAATTGAGTGTAGTATTGTGGCTTATCATAACTTCATTTATTTAGTATTAAGTCACAATGCAAAATACTAAATTACTAAATTAAATGTAAAAATTGACAATTAATCGTCACTTGGCCAGTTGTCTTGCATTACAACCACTCTTAAATAATCAATGTATCATATAATTAGACATACATAAATATAATCACACTTATATAATATACATTTTACCAATCAACATTGTAGTTCTTACCAAAACTGTCGCAAAAACTGATAAGAGTATTTAGCGATAATTTCATAAAACCGTCCTTCATAAATCGTGATTTTATGAAGGACGGTTTTATGAAACTGTCGCAAACTATTTGCTAGATTTTTCGTAATAATTCGTGATTTTATTAATCTATTCTTAATGTTTTTATATAGAGTTTTTTAACAAGTATATGTAACCCAAGTGGGCTGGGGATGAACGCGTATTGGGATTTGAAAGAGAGAGAGCAAGACATGCACAAAATCAATCAATTAATAATAAAGTAACTGATAAATTAGCTGTTAATTTTGACATACACTTTCATCATTATGTTACTATTTTTCTTTATAAGATAATAGTAGTAGTAGTCACCAACGAACCATTATTTTATTATTATCATATATACATTGGCCTTTGTACGTAAGCAATTAATTATTTTTGTAATAAATAAAACGAATGAACGCGCAAAGTGTTTGTTAAATTATTATTGTTAGGTATCTCTAATCGATTGTCGTTTTCTTCAACTCAAATGGCGAGTTTTGAAAACTGTAAGAAAAGAACGCATGCATGGTTGCCTATGTTTACTTTCTCCTCTGATCTTCTAAGTGTGATGTGAAACTATAGGGATTAGTCCCTTATCTTTGAGAGAAAAAAAAAGTAAGGAATTTGTAAGATGAGAAACTCATTTATTTAATATCTTAAGGTTTTGAGTTCGATATGGTGTCTTCTGAGCAAAAAGAAGTGAGGAATTTATAAGATGAGAAATCCATTTATTTGATGTTTTACTTTCCACGATGGCCCAACAAAATATATATAATCATGGAGTTACATGGTAACATTCATGATTTTATAACAAAAAAAGTCTAAATCGAATAAAAAAAATTACAAGAGATATAATCATTTATCTTGCTTATTTCTATTAGTTTAAATTTTTAGAAAAAATAATTTTTTAATATAATATCAGGGTTTATGATTGAAAAATTTCAATCGTCGTTAAATTTTTTAAAAAAGTTAGTATTTGAGAAAAGTAAATTTCTAGTAGTATCTATGCAAAAATTTTCCCTAAAACTCCAAAATTTATAGATACTTATAAGAAATGCAAATATGTATATGTATCAACTTAGATCTTTAGAATAAGTATTTTTTTTTTAATGTCTTTCAAATCAAATGATATATATTTGATAGGAAACAAGCATAACGTATGGACATGTTGCATTGCATGGACTACTAAAAACATAAGGAAGTATAAGACAATTAGACTAGCCTATATATCACTCTTTTAAAAACTTTTTTCTTATTTTAAGCATATTCACTATCTAAAGTAATTAATTGCTGTATGAAAATAACGTATCTGCAGCTATTCTCCCAAATAATATATAAGATATGGTCTGATTTTATATTAAATTAATAATTTAACGAATTAGAAAATATGTATTTTCTTTTTTTGGTGACTATGAGAAAATGTGTATGTGAAAGCAGGTTCATGTATATCCACTATATATGTGTACATGGACCTTTAAAAATGCAATAAACAATTCATTGAGATCTTGTGCATTAATTATTGCTTTTGAGTTTGGACTCTAAAGGCTAGACCCTTACTTCCAGCAGGGGATGAGATTATGAGAATATCTGCTATCATTTAAAATAGGTTAGTCCTTAATGAAGATGTAAAAATTATCTTTAAATGAAAATTTAACCTTTAAGATTATATTTTTAAAAGAAATAATAATATTTTTAAAAAAGTAATGCTTTTATATATACTAAAATTTAATTATTTAATTTCTCATTCAATAATTAAAATAAAAAATCTTCATATAAAAATAATTTTAGAATTTTTATAATAGCATCTATTTTCAAAATATAGGGTTAAAATAAAATTGAATCTACTTTTTTTTTCTTCTAATTATACAATTGAATTTTAGCTAAAACTCAATTGTATAATTAAAGGAAAAGTAATGACATGTAAATATAAATATATTTGAGTCACATATATTTATTAAAAATCAACAAGCAGAGTTATGTTTTGTCCCTACTCGGTAACTATAAGTAGTTAATAGGTTTGGTAAGCTTATGACTTTTCTTGTAGATCTACCCTCCAAAACTAGGTCAAAGTTACAGAATGTTCCCTGAATAGGCAATGTGCCTAACCTAGTTAATACCTCTAAATTAAAGTGTATATAGGAGAAGAATTGATAGAGAATGTAATAATAGGCAATAATATACCAAAGTGATTATGTTAGTTGTACATCAAAATAAGTTTTTAAAATTAATTATTATGTATAGTATATATTAAAATATAAAATATATGTATAATTTAATTTATTTTTAATATATATTTTATATTTCAATATGTATTATATACTGATAGTTAATTTTGATAATTGATTTTATATATAAATAAAATTATTATACGAAAGTTATTACTTCTAGGTAAAGTATTGATGAAATAATGAAATAGAGTGAAGTGTAAAATTATATACAAAAATAAATATATATAATAGATGTTAGTTCACAAGTTACACTACCTTATTAGAAATTTTTGAGTATCTAGCTAGCTAGCATTATTATTAGTTATGAGATCATGACATCTTCCTAGTCATTGTTTGATTAGTTGCAGCATTGTAATCATGGTTTTTATTTGATCTTGTATTATCTGAAGTAATCTCAATTAATATGATGGACATGAAACATGAAGATTCTATTATTATATTGCTTGTTGGCCTGATTAAAATATTTATTTTTAGGAATCATATTCTTCTATTTTTTTTCCACCTCGAAGTTCAATTTAATTGGCTAATCCTTACTATTGGTAGTTGTTAGTCACGTAGCACGTATACTCAAGAGGGGGGGTGAATTAAGTATGATAACAACAATGATAAATTTTCGCGGAAGCTTAAATTACTTGAAATTTAAATGACTCAAATACTTATACTAGTATTTTTTTTTTGGTGTCTCGAACCAGGGGTGGGGGGTTACGTAGCTTTTGCTACGACCAACTAGGCTATGCCTTAGTTGGCTTTTATATCATTTATTTGAGTTCACACACATAATGGCACAACCTAATTAGTAAAAGACTAAAAGGATAAAATATTTTTTTTATCAAACATTTTTAAAATATCCTTAAATTTAATTTATTTTAATTTTATTGTTTAAATTTTTATTTGCATTATTTTTTTATGCAAATCAATGCAGATAGTATCAGTTGATTAGTTGCCAAGGATAAAATTATTACAAATAGAAAACTTGATAAATAAAGTCAATATAAATTAAAATTCAGAGGGTTTTTTTTTTTGAAAATTTTGAAAAGCACTAGCTAATATTCTTTCTTCCCCTCTCAAAGATACTCTCTCCAAAAAAAACCTTTACTATTGTTTTTAACGAATTTATCTCTGCAATTTATTTTCTACTAGTGAAAAGTAGAAAAAGAGATATAACTAATGAACCATTTAATTTGAAAGAATTGGCCAAACCAAGGAGAAAACTGAGCAATGGTAACAAAGTATTTTGTTTTTGTCCATTTCTAATTTTCTATATAATAGAGACAATATTAATTAATCTGAGAGAGTAGAACAAGTAAATGGACCACCGCCAGCTAATAATTTCAATACGTGTTTTTATGTTATACGGTTAATTAAACAATCACAATGAAAATGAAAGTGACTACGTCTATAGTTATAATCAGTGAAAGTGTAACATACATTAAGCATTATTAAGTTTCTAATTTGTTCTATTCCTACACCCTAACCTTGAATTAGTTAAAGCTTTTTACCTTTATTGGTCAATTTTCACAAATTCAATGTTAATAAATATGAAAGAAATAAAAATATACATGAATTATTATATAATGAATAAAAATATATATGAATTTCTTAATAACTTAAATATACACATAAATTATCCTATTAATATTATATGATTACATAAAAGTATATATAAATTTTTGGCTCATTAAAAAATATAGTTAGTTGATGCCTCAAGTGATGATGATGATGATTATTATGGAGTGCATGGATCTACTTCCAAGTGGTGAAATTCAATTGGATGCTGAAAAACCCATCAAAGAACTCAGCATAATTCAATTATTATTTTTGAGAATCTCAGTTCTTCTTTTGTTTAAATCAATCAAAATGTCAATGTTTTTTGGTATGACAGATCAGAATAATTATTAGTAATTATTGATTTCATGATGAGGCTTAGAAATCAGTCGTAACAACTATTAATGAGGGAGGGTAGTTAGCATATTAATTTGGAATTTGTGTGTTCTAAGGGAGGGAGATTCCACAAAAGGGGACACATGGTTTGAGAGATTACTTAAATCAATGTTAAAAGATTAATAAGGAGCTAATAAGTGTAAGTAAAGAAATAAAAAATAGTAAAAAAAAAAAAAATAATATTCATGTTCTATTGTCTTCCTAATATTGATTATCAAAACTTTCTCTTTCTTTAATAGTTTAATTAACTTTTGGTAATTTATAATTAGAATTATTCCATGCATGGGTGTACATGGACGGCTAAATGGGATAGATTTATTGGCGAGATTTAGATTTGATACTAATATTATTTGGGTCTATTTTTAAGATTTAAATTTGACTCTAAACTAATCATTTGAGAAAGAAAATTGGATTAATTCATATAGATGCGACATATATATAGTCAACTTACATGACAAAGAATTTATTTTTTTTATACACAATTAGTGTAAATTGTAAAAAGGTTTTTACCATTTAAGAAAATTCTTATCTATTCATTATAAAAATATAAGAAAAAATGATAAATAGACATAATGAAAAAGACATAATAAAAATAGAATTTATACCATAAAATTAAATAAATAAGAATTTTTCTTCGGTCAATCAAACAACATATATAATTAAATGTAATTAATTAAGTACTCTTTCAATTTTCAAATCTCAAAAAAGCTAAAGTCATATCATGAAAGAATTTATCAATTCATATACACATGGACGAAGAATATATGTGATTATTCTTTTACTGGTTTCATAGGTTTTTTGAAATTTCATCATAAATTAGCTGGACATCATGATAATATAATCTACCAACCTTGATATTGCGTGTAACTTATTATTTGTGTTGTTTATTTTTATTGTCCAATCACGAAGAATTAGAGAAACCAGCCCAAGTCAAATTCTCTACCTCAAAATCATGGCTCATTTTCAACATGTCATTAATGTATTAGGACTTCGATTATCTCATCAATCATATATGTAGTCTCTAAATAAAGAATTTAAAATAAAGAATTTAGTTAACTTGTGTCATTGGAAAGATATTAATTATTAACTAAAAATGTTTAATATAAAATATAAAAATATTTTTAAATTTATTATATTTTTATTGAAAAATTAAAAAATTATTCTTACTATTAATAACTAACTATGTACCCTTAAATAAAGTAACTACACATAGAAGCAAGACATTTATTTGATTCTAAAATCCAATAAAAAATCTTAATGTCTCCTCTACAATTCGATAGGTCAATAACTAATTCTTAGTGTTATTGTTTTTTTTGTTGCCCATGGTATTCTCCAACTCGACAGGTCAATGACTAATCATTCGCAGACATTCCATGTAAGGATATGTCGTTGACCAATAGGTTGTTGCATGCACAAGACGAATTTCTCCTAATGTTACTGTTTAGAATATTTTCGCAATTAAAATTATTTTCTACATACAACAATTAATAGTAATTATTTTTTTCAAGATTTAAATGTTAGTGCTATACTGTTTATAGAAATATAGTTCCTTTATTATTTTTAACCAAAAAAAATAGTTCCTTTATATTACTATATTACCTTAATTATTCAATTCATGTAAAAATTAACTTGATGTCCTAGTTTAGAAAACATTATCCAAAATGGATGTCTATGTACCCATTATATTATTTATATATCTAACATTTGTTTGGTATATAGCCCTCTGTTGTAGGTCAACAATGGAGAGGTACAAGTTGATAAGAATTGAATTTGTTATATATTAAGTAGAGCAACTCTTCTATTTTATTATTTTAGAGCCAGATAAAATTGCTTCACTTCAGCTACCGACACAGAAATGATAGCATCAGACTCAATGCAAATTCTAGAGCTTATTACACCATCAGATTTAATTATGATCATAAATATATTGTTGATAAAAATACAAGTCTTGTTAGTTATTAGAGATTCATATATTTTGACATATGAATTGATTATGATTAATTTCATATATTTCGTAGTTTTGAGTTAGCTAATTTTATTTTGGAATTAAGTTGTAAATTTATTAAATTTTAGTATGATGATATTACACATTATTATATGCAAATATTTAGTTTAATAAATTTTATGCTCTAAATGTTCATGTGTTAACTAGAGTATATCAGAAGTAGTGCATTTTGAATTAAAAAAAATTAAGACATAAAAGCAAAATAAATAAATAAAAAATTATCTGATTTTTCTTTTAATATTAATGTGCGTCTAAGTTTAAATATAAGTCATTTTCTAATAACTAGTAATTCTTATCTTTTGAATCCCTTCTTTTGTTTTCTTTTGATCCGTACTCCCGTTATAATACTAGCTAAAGAGTGACACATTGTATTTATTCATAGTCATACTTTTCTCTAATCTATAAATTTTTGTGTGTTTAATTTAGAAGTGAAAATAATTAAGTCAATACTAGCACCTATTTTTAAAAGTTTTTAATTTAAATGCATATATACAGGCTATATATACAACTACAATTGAGACACCAAAAGAAAAACTACAATGGAATATTTATAGTACACGGCTAAATCAATTTAAACATAAATAAAAAAAATATTTAAAATGTTAAATGTGGATATATATATATATATATATATATATATATATATATATATATATATATATATATATATATATATATATATATA
>JASCZI010152005.1:0-11986 GCA_036250425.1 Stylosanthes scabra | reverse complement strand
ATCAGTCCGGACTTGAGTTCAAAGTTGGCATTCAGTTCAGGAAATCGGTTGGGCTGGTTGTCGAAAGCTGTGCTCGCACCACCCAACTGTTTGAGAGTTAGTCGTTTCGCCTTGGTAGAGGTACCTGAAACGGAAGAACTAGATTGTGTATCAGAATCGGAACTAGAATCTGAAAAGGATTGTTATTCAATGCCAGTCTCGCAAGTTCGGCTCAATGCCTGGCCTGCCTTGTTTGGCGCAAAGTTCGTTCAATTTCAGGATCAAACAACAGCGAACCAGGAGACGAATGCGACCTTAGCATACAAATAACAATTCAAAAAGAAAAAAAATAAAAAATAGTATGTACAGTATTCACAGACAATCAAAAACAAACAAATATTCCGCTTCCCCGGCAACGACGCCAAAAACGTGACGCACCCGCTCGGGGTGGGGACTTTCGTTCGTTGTAGTTCTGAAAGTCCCTTATCCCTTGCGGACGGCGTCTGGAACGTTTTAAAAAGGTGTCACAGGGTGCAACCAAAATACCGAGTAGGACTCGGGTTGTTCTGCTCAGGACGCGAGAGGGAAAGTCTATTTTTGATTGGGGTTGGTTACAGTTGAGATTGATTGAAAGTAGTTCGCAGGTTGAAAGCAGTTGAAAGCAGTAAATAAGCAGTAAAAGGCAGTAAATAAGCTTATAATAAAAGGAGTGTCCCGGCTATGAGTTGAAATACGGTGTATCACTATCATTGCTGTTGTGTCCCAGATCGATTAGACACCCCCTAAGAGGAACCTCCGCTATATCCAATACCAACTAGCTGTGTGGCAAACGAACCCACCATTCCGGGTTCAACTCACATTTGGAGCAGGTGTTGCTTGGAGTTCGTGTCTCAGCTCCCGGTTCCCAAGAGTAACCCGCTGTCACCGGTACAATCTTGCTGTCACCAGGACCTCTTGCGCGTTAGCGAAATATGGAGCCTCTAATCTATGCCCAGAGCTGACAAACTCTATAGGATCCTCGCTGTCACCGGGTCAGACTTGCTGTCACCAAGTTCCCAAGCACTTGTGCCATGCTGCCGTGGCGAACGTCGTACGATCTTGGAACTGCCACTATGCTAGCAGGGGTGTAGGGCGTATAGCTTTACGAGTTTGACCCGTTCCTCTAACATGATCTTTATGGGGACTTGCAGCTCCGGTCATTTGCATATTTCACCTCACAGCCGAGACACTATAAGACTCTACTCACTAATTGCAAAAATCATAAAAGCGGGAAAATAATTTGGCAGCATAACAGTATGTAAAATAGCGGTTTGCAAGAAATAAAACGGATAGAATAACGGTAAAGTAAATTGATTAAAACTGAAGTTTGACAGAGTAACAGTAAAATAAACAACAAGCAATAAAAATAAAAAGTCTAGCTAGTGAATGGACAATAAACCTAAAATGGATCCCTAAAAACTAAGCTAAATGTGGAAGTGGGCTCCCTTGAAATGGTGAAAGGCTCCTCTATTTATAGATGCTGAAATCCACTGATGCGTACGCATGCAAGCTCTCTATGCGTACGCATCTGTGCCGAAAGCGCCTTTTGGGCGTGCCTCCCACGTCTAGATGCGTACGCATGGCTTTACGGTTGCGTACGCATCTGGTCCAGCAATGGCCTTCTAGGTTTTGTTGCGATCTTCTCGTTCCTTTCGCTCTCTCCGGCCACTTCCGCTCCGAACTCCGCCTGTTATATCCTGAAACACTTGAGCACACACATCAAGGCATCGTGCGGAACGGGAAACAGTTCAAAACATAGTAAATATTTTCCGAAATAGCAGATATTTCAATTACAGCCCTAAGGAACTACTAACTGCAATGTAACCTATTTTGCTAGTGTTCAAGCGATGAAAATGTGATAATTAATCAATTAAAGCAATAAAATGAATCGTCGAAACGGGTTTCATCACACACCAAGTGTCTCGTATACCCAAGCCCCCGAAACGCTTATGGGTTACCACCTTTTTCCAACTAACTTGATTCAAACATCTACCATCAGTTCCTCCTTTCCACAAAAAATTACGCATAATAGAATCTATTCTAGTGCAGGCCGAGGATGGAAAAAGGGATACCTGCATTTGGTAAATAGGGAGAGAGGAAGCAACAGATTTAATTAAGCACAGCCTGCCTGCACGATTAAGTAATCGCCCTTTCCAACCAGCAAGCCTGTTCCGAATTTTTTCCATAGCATCCAAGCAAGCAGCTCTCGAGGCCCTTGGGTGATTAAGATTCACCCCCAGATATTTTCCCAGATCTTGAGCAAATCTAATATGAGAAACTCCAACCAATATGCTTTGCCGTCTAGGATTGACATTCTTAGAACACACTGCTTTTGATTTTTCGAGATTCACTTTTAAACCTGAAGCCTTACAAAAGAGATTTAAGGAAAGCATAACTCTTTGAACCTGGGTCTTACTAGCCTTGCAAAAGAGAAGAAGATCATCGGAGAACATAAGATGAGAGATCCTTGGACCACCTCTAGAAACTGCTACTGGATCCCATAATCCCAAGTCTACCTGTTGAGAAATGTAGCAAGACAATCTTTTCATACATAGAACAAACAAGTATGAAGACATGGGATTGCCTTGATGTAGCCCCCTTTTGGTTGAAAACCATGAAGCCTGTTACCATTCCATAAAAGAGAGAGAGACGACGCACTAATACAGTTCAAAATAAGCTGTCTAGTAACAGTAGGAAAGCCAAAACAAACAAGGGTTTGCTCAAGGAACCTCTAATCCACTCTGTCATAGGCCTTTTCCAAATCAATCTTGAAGGCAAGAACTCCCTTACGAGACTTTGTTTTCTTCATGAAATGGAGGACTTCCTGTGTAACAATAATATTGTCTGGGGCTCCTCGACCTGGAATAAAACCCCCTGGTTTTGGCTAACAATTTCAGGCAGGTAATTCCGAAGTCTATTAACAAGAACTTTAGTCACAATTTTATAAATGCAATTGCACAAGCTGATGGGGCGAAAATCGTTCATTCTGGTAGGAGAAGCAACCTTAGGGATCAAAACAATGAGAGTTTCCAAAATGGTCGGATTCAAAGGAACTCCCGAGAAAGCATTTTTAACTAGATGTCAAACATCAAGCCCAACTACATCCCAATACTCCTTGTAAAAAAAGGCTTGGAAACCATTCGGACCAGGGGCTTTGAGAGGCTGCATACCATCGATAGCAGTTTTAACTTCCCTCATCGAGACAGGTTTAGTCAGAGCCACACAAGCTTCATGACTAAGGGTAGGAACCGAGACATCCCCCAAGATATTCACATCAATATCCTCTCACTCCCCAAACAACGATTGATAAAAGGATAAGGCTTCATTCTGGAGGATGTCAGGATCAGTTGACCAAGAACCATCCTTAACAAACAAACCATGGATTTTATTGGCTTTCCTCCGAATAATAGTTTGCATGTGAAAAAATTTTGTGTTTCTATCACCAAAGCGCACCCATTGCTCCCTAGATTTTTGAAACCAAAGGAGTTCTTCCTGAGCAAGAACAGTATTATACTCCTCTCTAACCTTTTCCTCCTTGGCTAAAAGGAAAGGATCATTAGAAGTTTCTAGGGATAGATGCAAAGTGTTCAACTTTAACTCCAACATGTTCTTCTTAACGAAAATGTTACCAAATATCTTTGAATTAAAATCCAAAGATGCCTGTTTCACTTTGGTGAGCTTGCCCGGGATAGGAGGAGCAGTCGAGTTCCAGGCATGAAGAACAACTCCTTTGTAAGAGGGATGCGTAACCCAAGCAGCCTAAAATCTAAAGGGTCTATTGCCTTTCAAGACAGGTAAGCCACCACATCTAATTAACAAAGGGCAATGATCAGAATGAGAATTACTTAGAATTTCATAATAAGCTTTTGGGAAAAGAATGCGCCAGCTATCATTACTACAAGACCTATCCAGTTTCTTTGCAATCTTTCTAAACCCTCGTACTCGATGAGTCCAGGTAAAGGATCTACCCACAGACTGAAGATCAAACAAATTGCAAGCTTCCAAAATACTGGCAAGCAAATCACTTCTATGAGAATAGAAATTACCTCCTTGAACTTCATGAGAGAACAAGATTTCATTAAAATCACCTGTTGCCAGCCAAGGATTGTCAGAAATAGAGGCAATATGACAAAGGTGAGTCTAGAGATTGTTACGAGAAACAGGTTGATGGCTACCATAGATAGCACTGCAGAGCCAATTCCTCCCACTTCTACTCACAGTTACTGTTAAGCATTGATCCATAGAGGCAAAGACACTACAATTAAGCTTGCAATCTGATGAAAGAAACCAAATCCCTCCTTTGTGGCCTTGAGCTTCCACTATATCCACTGGAAAAAAACCCAATCTATCCCAAAATTCCTTCATGGTACCAAAACCAGAATGAGTTTCTACTAAAATGAAGAAAGTTGGCTTAAATTTTCTTACCAATTCTTTGCAGTGAACTCTCGCCATCTTATTGGTGGCACCTCTCACGTTCCAACTGATGATGTTGAGGGGATCACAATCCATAAACACCAAAAAAAAAGTTGGAACACAGACCCAATAGGATTACGTCGATCCTGAATTGAGCCCCAACCCTATTGCAACACTGAAGCCAATAGGAACTTTGACCTCAATTCTCTTGCCATCCTCATGTTCAACATCTATTGGTGAACTCTGTAAAGAGGGGGGGCGTCGTCGCTTGTGAGGGTGAACCTTTACTGCTTGAGATGGAGTTGATGAAGTGGAAGCACTTACATTCTTCTTCTGTGTTGTTGTAAGTCCAGAAACATTAGAAGAAGGTTTGGGCTTTAAAGGAGTCCCCTTTCTAACATTTGGCCCACTCACTCCTTGTTTGACTTGTTTTGCTAAAAAGGGCTTTTTAGCATGTGATCCACTGTTTTGGGCCGCCTTTCCATTGTTTTTATTTTGAACCTCAATCCAACCATCATCATTAATATGATTGGGTTGTAACGTGCATAAATCATGCAACGTATCCCTCGCAGGATCCGCACATTCATGAGTAGGAGGATTACTTCCAAATTTGAAAGAGGGATTCTCGCTCCTAACCGTTTCCGGGAGTTTTGAATTCACCGACGGCACCCCAGGAGCAGCGCCATCTTCACCACAAGTCTCCTTCTGAACATCACCGTCATCTAAAGTCTTCTTATCCTTAGAACATTCCCAAGTAACGTGTCCATAGCAACTGCATTTGTTGCATATGAGGTGAAGATTCTCATATTCAACCTCATACTCATGTCCATTCACTTTAATCTTTTTAATCACTAGTTCTCCCAGATTGATTTGGACACATGCGCGTGCATATTTCCCCCGTTCAGCCGATTTAGTTGCAAGATCAACCTTCACCGGTTCATCAACAAGTGTTGCAATTTTCAACATCACCTTCTCATGATAGAACAGAATATTCATCCCTGTGATCCTTATCCAAACCATAGTGGAACCAAAGGATTGCTCACAAGGACGAAAAGAACTGTTCCATGGCTTAACATCAACATAATTACCCTCGATCATCCAAGGGCCTCCTAACAGAACTCGATCCTTGTCTTCGCTCAGATCAAACTTGATGAGAAAGTAGCCGAAGCCTACATCGAGGACTTCATATCCACCTTTAGTTCTCCACACTCCTCTTAGCTTATGAGTAATGGCTGTGTAATTGAAAGCTTTTCCCAAAACCTTAAAAATGATCACATCCTAATAAGCTTCAGAGAGAATGTCAATCGCTTCCTGCGCGAAGTCAATGCTTGGAACCCCTGAGTCGTAGGCTCCCTTACAAATGGAAGACAATTTCTCGACGTCTAGATTGTCTAATGAGTTCAAGACCTTGGAATTCTCCTTTCCAACAACCTTATCCCTGAATGACACCCTCAATGGTTGGACACCAGTACCCTTCCCAGAACCCTCCTTGTCACCAGATGCAAACCCACCCCCACTCTCCCCCTTATTACTTCCGCCGGCATCACCGGCTACCTCACTGTGTTTCACCTTCGTTTTCTCTCCCCTGCTTTCACTTTCGCTCATTTTCTCTCTCGGCAAACCACGACTTTATCTTTATTTACTTAACATGAACATGAGAGTCAATTTATTCAAGACACATCACATAACCATACAGATAAAAAACCGATAAACCTACAGATTCTTTCAAAGTTATTTTTATTATTTTAAAAATATTTCATATGTATTTTTTGTGATTTAGTCTGTTGATAAGTAAACATTATATATAAATGACATTTGTAATTGAATGATTGGTGAAATTTGATTTTTATCTACACTAATAGTTTTGCCACAAAACTTTGAATAAGTTATATCTCTTTTAGTAAATAATGTGAACACAAATGAAAAGTAGATTAGCTATTTCATTCTCTTTTCTATTACTTGTGTTAATATAAAAAATGTGATCCATTTTTTTAGTTAGTACAAAAATGAATGTTTACAATTTGATATTTACACGTAGTGACTTTGTCAATAAATTTGAAATAGTTATATCTGAATTGATGTCATAATATAAAGCTAACCAAAAAATTTGTTGCTTTCTTTCTCCTAAAATTATACCAATTTAAAATAAGAAAATATGTGGTCAATTTTTAGTTATGATAAACTTTTGTAACATTCTTTTATTATTTATGTTGTTTATTTTAAACACATTTATAATAATAACTTATTTAAGTAGTATAAAAATTAAAAAAATAAATGGTTATATGTAACATCCCGGTCTTCGGCACTGCCGACCGTACCTACAACCGAGATGCCACATTCCTAACCTAATTGATGTTCAGCTTCTTTATCTAAATAACCACATATAAGCCTTTCGTGATAATCGTGATAGTCAAACAAGTGTACTAAAATTCCTAGTAACTAATCTTTAGCTTATGCAAAAGAACGGAAAAATGGTTAAGCGTCGTAAAAATTAAAATATTATAAACATAATATCGTTAATACAACCCACTATTCTCGAAACCATCTCAAAAGATAACTTAAAAATCCGGTCCGACCAAACATAGCTCTCCTAAACTGAACTTGGGCCTAACAACCTAAGCCTCTTCCTTACTAAAGCCAACGAGGCAACCTACTGACTCGGCCCAACAGGAGGTGGCCAAATACTGCACAGGTCATAACTGGGTTGGCTTTAATTTGACCATCAGAAGACTGAGACTGCTCTTCATCGGAGGGACGTTGGGCAAACGCCTGCCTATTATGGATGGGAGAGTACTCGGGGTGTTGTTAGAGCTCCTCCAAGTATTGTAGATAGTCCTCATCTACATCCACATCCATAGGTCGGGGGAGAGCATGCATCTCTTCCTCGGGCTCGACTTCCTCCGGATCTTCCTCTTCTTCTTCTTCTTCTTCTTCTTCATCTTCTCCTTCCTTCCTTTCTTTCTCCTCTTTCCTCAACCCCAGCGGTATTCTCACCATTCTCCACTTCCTCTCCTTTATCCTTCACTTCATCGCCCTCAAACATCCAACCTTCGGATGGCGGAATGAGTTGCCAACTCTTGATAGGTCTCCAGTTCCCGCTTCCCGAATCCGTCTATCTTGGGAAGAGGAGACTTCCTTCGAAGGCGACGAAAGAGATCCAAGCCTAACCACTGGATTAAGGGGAGAGTATTGAGGCGACAGACTCGCTCTCCTTGAAGAACCCGATCCTCGAGGTGTGGGTTCTCTATTGGCCGAAGGCTCCTTCCGCTTAAGGGCCAAGAGACTATCTACTAGAAGCTCGTAAGGACGGTCGGGGTCGAAGCGGATACTGTTGAGAGGGTGCACGAACAGCTTGTCATCGAAGTGGTACCTCCTAGTCTTCACGACCGCTAAATCCAAGTCGGCTCTGTCGTCAAAATCCTCGTATTGGTCTCGCCTCTCGATCTCGTAGTAGATCATTTACGTAAGAGTTAAACCAAACCGGGGGTGAGAACCTAATGTTCCCAGTCATCGCCTATGGGTCAACTAAACTATCCTAAGGCTTACGTCACGTAGGGACAATTACTGCTCAGTTATCAAGTACATAAATAAAATAAATAAAATAAAATAAAACAAACAAACAAGCAAGAAAAGAAAACAAACAACACAAAACCTAATTAACTAAAGCACACACAATCAAATGTACAAACAATATGATGCATGTCTCGTCCTAATGCAGGCCATGAGCTCATGCGTTGGTCGTCTTCCTGCAACCCGACGACTACTCAGAATCAAGTTCTGAGTATGGTTCCTTACGATCAAATGTCGCGAAATCCATCGAAGCAGCTCGTACCTCCCTTTTGGGTACTCTCCAAACATTCCTGAGGTGAGGATCCCGTCACCATCCTAAAGGCTGCATCGCGTCGTAGGTCATAGATGATCGCATACGTGTAGGGGAGCTACCCCTTCTAAATCATGATACTTCTTCTCCTTCTCTGGATTCATCATCATGTACTTACATTGTTTCTCTTAAGAGGAGGTCGAAATCCACCGAACCATCACTCTTAGTCTGTCAGTCGGCTAGCTAGAGCCGAGACCGAATAAAAGCCGTAGCTCACTCTAGCTAGACCGATCCGTTACAGAGGAACATTCTCAACCTTAACCAATTTCGTTCCTAATTAAGGGACTCGGTTCGCCTACACCGTCCCATACTGGTTTAGCCGGACCGAACCGAATCGACTCTCTTACCTCGACCAACCTAGACTCGGGAGATTTTCTTATTTTACATATTCGTACAAAAAGCTCCAAATAACTTTTAAACCTTCATAACTTCATAAAACTCGTTTCAGTTTTATATATATAATTTATTTATTTATCAAAGCAGATTTTTCTAACTTTGTTTTAGAGATTACATTTTTAACTTTAGACTAAATGTAATAAAATCAGTTTTTCCCTTTTTTTACTAAAACATACATAACTTTTTCATTTCAAAATATTTTAGACTGAAACCAAATGAATTTTTCTTCTAACACTTGCCCCTACCTCTAGTAAAAACAGTTTTTGAAAATTTTTTTTTATAAAAGATGAAATTGCTCTTGGTTTGACCCTCAAGTTTTCCAAAATTACCCTTATTGGTAGAAAATTATTATAAAATAAACTATTAATAT
This sequence comes from Stylosanthes scabra, assembly GCA_036250425.1. NCBI lineage: Eukaryota > Viridiplantae > Streptophyta > Magnoliopsida > Fabales > Fabaceae > Stylosanthes > Stylosanthes scabra. The sequence continues at coordinate 2,909 of JASCZI010152005.1, read as the reverse complement.
TTTTACTACCAAAACCAGTCATAATACTCCTATTATATATTAATATGTCATAAAAACAGTTTTATGAAAATAATTTTTTAAATGCCAATTTTGCCCCTTAACTTGAAGCTTAAGAAAACCCCACGTAAAACACTTCAAAACCTTCTCAAACTCAACTTCTTCTTTGCAAATTATTCATATTTTTCACTTAACACATAATAAACTTTTCAAAAACAGGAGCTTTATAAAATATGTAAAATTAGCATAATACCTTATAGGCTAATTTTTCTCTAATTTCATAAAAACATATTCTTTAAAACACTCTCAAATAAAACTCTCCCAAGCCTAAGAGAATCACTTCGACATCATCATCATCATCATAGATCATCATAAACATCATTCTCATCATAATCAACATAATCGATCATCAAGCAATGTTTCATGAGAAACATGCAAGGCATATTCGGCCATAACATCATCATATATCATAAAATAATCAAAAACAACTTTAACATTTCATTCATCCAAATTTCAAACATTTCACAAGCAACATCAATCATCAACATCAATATGCAAGCATACATTCTTGAAGTTTATTAATCAATAGGCGATTCATCATGGTTACCAAGCATCTCATAATTTAATCCAATTTTTATATTTGATCTCTCTTATACTAGAAACCTAATCCCCTTACCTCTTGTAGACCTCCAAGAAAACATCAAAAGATCCACCAAAAATCCTCCTAGGGTTCGGCGAACTAGGGTTCTTGAAGAACTAGAAACAAAACAAAGAAAAAGGTGAGTATCTAGGTTTAGATCATAGAAAAGGCTACATGCAAGTGGTTGTAGAACTGCCCAGTGTATAGCCACTGTAAACGGGGGATCAGATATGTAGATTGAATATATGATTTTATTGATTAATGATTGAAAACATGCAGAACAAAGGGGGAGGAAGAAGAAGAGCTTAAGAGCTTACAAAGGAACTCTCAGAGCTTCTCTCTCTAACTTCTCTCTCTTTCTAGTGATTGTGTATCGAAGGGTGCCTCACAATGAAGTTGAGGACTCCTTTTATAATTGAAAATCTTACTGTTTCTACACTACAGGTAAAGGTGACCTAAACTATAGCTACAGTTCCGGTCTTCAATAGTTCCGGTTATTAACTAGGATTGATGCAACAGTTCCGGTAACTAGTCATCATCAAGGTTGATTCCGAAACAATCATCTTCATTTGGATTGTCTTCTTGGTCACTTTCTTCATTTGGCGAAAGTTCTTCATCTTCTTGAAGCAAGTGAAGGATTTGTTTAAGTTTTCCTTTGATTGATTTCTTTGATTGTGATCCTGCAAGTGCTGCCTGGATTGGAGCTTTTTGATTGAGAAACGAGGCTGTTTCAGGGTCTGAAATTTTCAGACTTCTGGGATTGTTTTTGAATCATTCTCTAACCTTTTCTGGATAGGCCATTGACGAATCAAATGGAGACCACCACTTGACATAGGCATGCCTTTGTAAGGTTGGAAGTGTTTTTGGATGATCTAATTCTGACTTTCCATATTGGTATTGCCACAAGAAAACCCATGACAAAGAGAAGATTGAGAAAAATTTTAACATTGTAGGAACACAGGTTTCCTGAATGTCAAATTTTGATTGGAAAAGTTTATACCCTTCATCGATAGGTGAGGGTAATATTTCTGGAATTGGTCCAAAAAAGTCCCACCATTGGTAGAACCAGTTTGGGAAATCATATTTTGAAGTTCTTTTAAAATAGATTAACCATGAATGTTTGTACTGAGCATTTTGAAACCAAAATGCTCTAGTCCAAGCATCCACGTAGTCCCAATAATTAAAACCTATTGGGTCAAAATTTTGAGAAAACTTTTGAATTTTATTAAGATTGTTTCCAAATTGCTTTGGAGTTAAAACTTTGAGGATTTGGATTGTTGAGTGAGTTATGAGTTCAGGATTCGTTTTGTCTTTATAATGCTTGATAGATACTGAATCAGTATCTACTAGGATGAACTCATAGAATTGTCGGGTTTTAATTGGAGAGGTTGGTCTGAAATGGAATCCAGTAGGAAAGATTTTGGGGATGACTTTATGAGGAAATTCATCCCAGAATTCTGGTTCCATTTGAATAATATTTGAGAACTTTTTTGTGGGAGTATAATTGGTTTGGGCTTTTTGTGATTGGGTTTTTTGTGGATTTGAGACAATGGACTTTTCTTTTGGGTTTTGGATGATTTTTTTTGTTGGGCTAATTGGGATACGAGTTGGGTCAGATCAATATCTTCATCTGACTCACTACAGATTTCTACCCAAGATTTTTTGTTAAGTTTGGTGACACCTTGGTCTTGTAAAGCCATAAGTGTTTGGATTGGGAAAACATAATCAGCTTTGGTTTGTTTGGGTTACTGGGTGGAAGGTCCAGTTTCATTTTTTGATTGAGAAGATTGTGAAGATTGTTTGGTAGATTTTTGTGCAGGTTGTTGGGTAGATGACCCAGATTCGTAACCAGATTGAGATTGCTTGATTGGCCTTGGAAGGGCTAAACAGATTCCTTTGCCTCTGGAGGAGGCCACAATTGCCTTTTTAGGCATCTTCTTTCTTTCCCTGTAAATATTCACGTGTAAGGAAATCAGGGAGAGAGTTTGAGTTGCCCTTGATATGCTCGATTTCAAAATAAAAAATGCTTAAAATAGCTTGTCATCTGGCAAAAATTTGTTTTGATGCAAGGTTTTTAACATCTTTTTGCAAAACATCTTTAGCTGATTTGCAATCAACTCTGACTAAAAACTTTTGATTGAGTAAATCAGATTGGAATTTTTTAACGCATAAAACAATGGCAAGAATTTCTTTTTTGATTGTAGAATAATTCTGCTGAGAACTATTCCAATGCTTTGATGTAAATGCAATGATGCATTCTTTATCATGCAAT
>JASCZI010152004.1:3471-20938 GCA_036250425.1 Stylosanthes scabra | reverse complement strand
AATCATCAAGGGCTATACTCTGTTAAAATTGCAAAGATCTTTATATGGTCTACAACAATCCGGAAGGATGTGGTATAACCGTCTTACAGAGTATTTGATGAAAAAGAGATTCAAAAATGATGACATTTGCCCATGTGTTTTTATAAAGAAATATGCATATGGATTCACTATAATTGTAGTATATGTTGATGATTTAAATATCATTGGATCTCCGAAAGAGATTCCCAAGATCATTGATATTCTGAAAGAAGAATTTGAAATGAAAGATCTTGGAAAAATTAAATTCTGTCTCTGCCTGCAGATCGAGCACGTGAAGGATGGGATATTTATTCATCAAAAGACTTACATAGAGAAAATCCTGAAAAGATTTTACATGGATGTATCACATGCAGTAAGTACCCCAATGATCGTTATATCATTAGATGTGAAAAAGGACCCGTTTCGACCTAAAGAAGATAATGAAAAAATTCTTGGTTCTGAAGTACCATATCTCAGTGCTATTGGAGCATTGATGTATCTTGCTAACAATACGGGACCTGACATATCATTCGCGGTAAATTTATTAGCAAGATATAGTTCCTCTCTAACCATAAGACATTGAACTGGGATTAAACAAATCTTTAGATATCTTCGTGGAACGGTTGATATGGGGTTACTTTATAAATATGAATCCAAATCACAAGTGGTAGGTTATTATGCAGATACAGGATATCTATCTGATCCCCATAAAGGTAGATCTCAAATAGGATATTTGTTTACATTTGGTGATACGGCTATATCTTGGAGATGTAAGAAAAAGACTATAGCTGCGACTTCTTCAAATCATGCCGAAATACTTGCAATACATGAAGCAAGACGTGAATGCTTTTGGCTGAGAAATTTGATTGGATATATTCAATCATCATGCGGGTTGTCTAACAACTCTGTATGAAGATAACACGGCATGCATCGCTCAGCTCAAGAGTGGATACATCAAGGGTGATAGAACGAAGCATATTTCTCCTAAGTTCTTCTTCACTCATGACCTTCAAAATCAAGGGTCAATGATGTTCAACAGATCCGCTCAAGTGATAATCTGGCGGACTTATTCACAAAAGCACTCCCAACATCCACTTTTGAAAAGTTGGTATATAAAATCAGCATGCGACGATTGCGAGATATCAAATGATGTTACCAACAGGGGGAGACTGTACTCTTTTTCCCTTGATCTGGTTTTTATTCCACAGGGTTTTTCTGGACAAGATTTTTAACGAGGCAGTGCTCATCATACAGGATATTGTACTCTTTTTCCCTCAGTCAGATTTTTGTCCTACAGAGTTTTTCTTGACGAGATTTTTAATGAGACATATCCGTAATGGACATTCAAGGGGGAGTGTTACGATATATATGGATGTCCATTCATAAATTATGAGTTACGTTATAATTATTGAGTAACGTTCGAAAGTAATAAATATAAGATGTTACAGTTACTATGTAACGTTCGGGAGTTACGTTGCAGTTATTGAGTAACGTATGGAAAGAATAAATGTATACCCATAGACTCTCATCTATAAATAGGACTATGATTTCTCCAGTTGATGATATCCAGAAATCAATAAGAAATTCTCTCTCTTGCTTTCTCTAGCTTTTCTCTTGTTCTCTCTTTTATAGCTTCAGTTTTATAACAGAGAAAAAAAAATAATCGAAAAATAAAAATTAATAAGAATAACGAAGAAGATATAACAGTTAAAAGGAAAAGACACAAAAAAAAAAAAATGTTAAAAGGAAAAGAATAAGGAAGGGCACGAAGAAAAGAAAGAGCTAATAAGAAGAAAAATTAAATTAAATTTATGACAAAAAGCAGGATTACAATGCAATTTAAGAATGTGAATAAAAAACATAAATAATTAAAATAATAAAATAAAGAAAAAGAACATTGACCAAAAAATTAATTGTTTTATTTTAACATCAAAAAATTGGATTTTGCTATGATTTAGAAGAAAAATTAACAAACTAATTTATTTGAGGAAATAATATAAAGAAATATGATAAAAATATATTAAATATTATTGTAAATAAAAAGAAAATAAATCATTTCTATAACATTAGTTTTGGAGAGAGAAAGTGTGTGAGAGAATAATATATTGGGAGATTATAACATACAGATATTAATATATATAGAGACAAGTTTTTTTAGAGAATTGAAAAGTTCTCTCTCCTAGTGGGACCCACAGAGTATGTGGGATGAGTTAATCTCGAACAGGAGATGGCTTATGGTGTTGGAACTTGGGAGTGCACGAATTGTAACCCGAGTCGATGCCAACTCTTTTTTTTTTTTTTGGTTTGCAATTACATGGGCGTGGGTTGATATGGGCCCTAAGTTGGTAATGACCACACAAAAACATACCCATGGAGGATATATTCATGGCCCATCATCTTCCATGAAATGGAAATTTAAAAATAAATTATCTTAAAAATAAAAAATTGACTAATTAAGATTCATCCCTTCTGGTAGATTTTTTTTTAAAAATGAGCATGTTTATTTTAAACTTTTTAACCTAAGTCATAAAAGTGAAAAAAAAAATCATAAAGACCTAATTCACACTTCCATGAAAATTATAAAAATGTCTTTAAATTAAAATGTCGTTCCAAATAAAATTAATTAGAAAAAATTTAATGAATTTTTTATTATAATTATTATTCTCTTGCTATAAAATAATAAGCTTTTGAATTTTATTAGGTATGTCAAGGTCTTTGGTTAAATTTAAAAATTTATTATTATCAAAGAGATAATATTTTTATAATCTAATTTGAACTATTCGTCATTAGTGAATTATTAAAAACACATTAATTATCCAGGCAGAGGAAAATATATATATATATATATATATATATATATATATATATATATCTTTATTTGATGAAAATTAATTAATCTAATTTATTATATTATATATAAAAGGATGATGCATATAGATTTATAATCATTGAAGTGACTCAATAAAAAAGATTAACAAACTATTTATACCAATAGTAGATTAAAGAAATTAATTATTAATCTATTTTTTTTTTAAATGGGATGTATCATTTATTTTTTTTTATATTTTTTCTTATTTATCTTTTATTCTTTTTCTTTCTTACAAATTGAACTTTAAAAAATATACAAAGAAATAAATAAAAAAGACGTAGAAGAAAAATAAGATGCATACAAAAATAAGATGCAAAAATTATATAAAAAAATGAGCAAAAATACATTTATATAACTAATGGATAACCACCCAATTGATCTAATTGTTTTAATTTTATTTTCATATACAAAATAAAATACCATAGTGCATTTATACATATTAAATATCATCTTGGTAATCTTAGAATTATAAAGAAAAAGAAAAAGTCTAGGTATCCAATATTTTGGTAATCAATATTAACCAACAAATCTAAAATACTATTATTTGTTTGAGTTTCATATTTTATGAATCTGACTTCTATTATTTTATTGGGCTTTTACGTTTTGTTGGTTATCATTCGTCAAAAATTTATTGACTACCTAGCGTAATTGATTTTTTATAAATTGAACTTTTTTTATTTTATTAGATTTTTACTTCTTATTAATTATCATTGGTTAAAAGTTTGTTGGCTACCTAGTATGATTAATAAAAAATTATCACATTTCAAACATTTATTTACAAAATATTTATTTTGTATATAGTGATGACTAAAAAATAAATTAGTAGACAAATAATGCTAACCATGTAACGCACAAGTAATATAAATATAAAAATACTTTAAAACTCAAAATATACTAATTTTTAATATTATACTAATATTATGGACATAAAAAATATATTTGTATCCTAAGTTAAACATTTTGATAAAGTGATATGATATAAGTGGTACATTAAAATTTTATCCTCTAACAGATTAAACACTTCTTTATAAACTAATTAATATTTTTAATTGATGTAATTTCAAAATAATATCATATTATTATCATAATATAAAAAAATTGTTTGTAATAAAAAAGTCTTGTTAAAAGCAGGCCCGGAGTAACACCTGTAGTTGTAGTAGTTGAGTTAAGTCTCAGCCTTGTTAATTAATATCACAAAAAAAAAGGCTCAAAGTTATTCGGTGACGCGTTGAGGAGCCATAACACACAATAGCCCCATATATTCAAAAAAGACAAACATGCATATAAAACATCTTTTTAAAATCATTTATCTGTAGATATGCATACAGATATGCCTGTACAGTATATTTAGGACAAAATAATTATCTTTAGTATATATCAATCAACAAAAATTATTATTTATATATGCCACATATTTTTTAATATAAATAGTATATAGGAAAGTACAAGGAGCACATGGTTAGAGAGCTCATAAGAGCACACTTACAAAATACACTAAATGATCAAAATGAAACAAAGACAGAGTTTTCTCCTCCATCAAAGTTGCCGTGGGAGTCTCCTTCTTCCTCATCCAATGTCGCCTCTTTTTCATTTTAGTCAGATTTTTTTTTTGGTAATGTTTTTTAGTCAGATTTGTGTCGTCGTCTCCTTATTTTTTTTTTTTTTTTTATTGTGATGGTGGTAGTATTGTAGTTGTAGAGGTGGGGTGAGGTGAGGTGGTTGTTGTTAATGTAATGGTGATAGTTGGATGATAAACTTAGTATAATGTAATTTATTTTTAGTGTGTATTTTGTATTTTGGTTTAGAAAAAGTTTTGGGAGCCAATATATTTGAGAATCAATGCATTTGATAATGATGGTGATGATAACACATATATTCGGTAGATGATCACTTTTATTCTATTTGAATGATAATTTTTTTAATTTTAAATGATAATTTTTTTTATAATAATTTAATTATGAACTTACTAATCGTTAATTTCGTAGCATCGTTATTCTTTTTAATAACTTCGTGTATTTTATATTTCCAATTATATAGTATGAAAATAGAATAACTGATCCTAAACACGAAAAAAAAAAATAGAATAGTTGATTTTATGGTGCACTCAACGCAGTGAATTAATCAAAATTAAAAAAAAAGGGATAAAAAAAGAAAAGCAAATTACTTGAATAAATAAAATGAGAGATCTTCAGTGGAAAGTAAGTCTAAAGATGGTAGAGCGTTTCTTCCAGACACAGTGAGATCTCCCTCCGTATGCAGATAAACAAAACCGACTAAATCTAACAACAAAACGACACCGTATCGGGGCTCCAGAATTCAGATCCCAATCTCTTTCTCGCTCTCGCAATGTTGATGTCGCTGGAGCATCCATGGATCCTCAACGCACTCCCTCTCTTAGTCGTTATTCTCATCGCAGCTCACGTCTTCGCCTTGGTACTAAAACTCTTCTATCTTCTTCTTCTTCTACTGAATTTCTCTGTGGAACAAATTACAAACCCTAGTGATGTTGTTTTTTGCTTATTTGCTCTCGTGACCCCCTTAGGGATATTGGATTTACAGATTGGCCACTGAGAATAAGCCCCGCCCCATAATACAGCAGCAACAGCAGCAGCAGCAACTCCAGCAGCAACTCGTCGATATCCAGAGACGAAAGGCTCACTGAGAATCTACAAAGCTCTTCTTGCATTTGCCACCATTCTGCAATTTCCAACTTCTCCAGGCCCTGATTTGTAAAGTATGTTTGTGTACGCTTTTTCTTTTCATACATTTTTATATCTTTTGCTTACATAGTTCGTGTGTTGTATGTATGGGGGGTCTTAGTACACTGCAGTTACACCCCCTGAGTTCTAATTGCTGAGATATAGTTGAAATTTCGATATAGTTAAAGGTTTGAAACAATGACAAGCTCATGTCACAAAAGGATTCAGTTAATTAATTAATTTGTTGTCCTTTTCTGCATTTTTTTTCTTGTCACCAAAGGATTCACTTGTTGGAGTAAACCATCATTGCTCAAAATTAGAAGTAGATGTCCTTTTCGATCCATGACCATTTGCAGAAAGACAAAACACCTCTCCAAATTAGACCAATTACTCGGGTGGCTCGGGAACGATTAGGGATCTTTGAAATGTGGAGGTGCACTTTGTCTTTCGGACAAATGGTCGGGATCGAAAAGGACATTCACTCCAAAATTAATGATCTCATGTACCTAAGTATTATCAATCTTTGAAGATCCATTTGATCTGCAGACTATCTTTTCAGGTTAAAATGGTGATTTACTTGCTATCTTTATTAACTAAGTTGCTCTGAAAGAAAATTGTAAGGAATAGTTAAAATTGTGTGTGATAATTTCTGCTAAATATATAATTGAACTATAAATTATTCTTTCACTATATCGCTGTAATTCAGCAGGAATTTCTGCCAATATTATGAATTCGAGAATAAGATCATTTTGGCGACTCGAAAATAGACTGTAGCAATGGATATGCTTGAAACCAGAGTTGATGTTTAGGGTTAAAACTTGTAATATCAAAGTGGTGTAACATGATTTAAGTTGTAACTGCTTTAAACAACTGTAGAAGCCTTTTGTCTCTGATACTGGGAGGAGTATTTATCATGCATCAAATTATGCTAATTTGTGTTTCCTTTCTAAAAAGCAATTTGATCAAGATTTTCGTTTCAACAGTTCCGACAGTGTTTTCATTCATTCATATTTGAAACAAATCATTGACCAAGTGTAGATGTTCTGTTTTCACTATACCATTTATGATTATCATTTCATATGTTCCATGTGTTCTTTTTGCCTCTCTTCATTTTGCACTGGATTCATGCTTGTCGTTGGAGATGGTAACATTTCAAGCTAACTTTAGTTTTGACTTTTAAGCAGTTTAACTTAAAACTATCATCAGTCAGTTCCTTCCACACAATCACCAAGCAAGTATAGTTATCTTTTATGTCAATTTTATCAAAATCATATCATAGGATGAAATTGAGATTCGATGTGTTAAAAAGATGAAAGAATACTCTCTTGATGTCTTGTTATTTGTCATCAAAGGATCTTTGCAGATTAAGAAATGATGAAGGTTTGCTGTGGCACTCTTATATGGTGTAAGGTAGATTGATCATTTTACTTGAGAAATATGTCACAAGAATGTGATAGAGCTATGGGAATGAGATGTTCATGAGCATAGAGTGTTAAAATGAAGGTTTAACATGGCCTAAATAGTTAGCTGCAGATGTGCAAGTTTTTGTACTAAATTTCACATTATAAGCTTTAAACACAAGTATTTGATGAATTGAATGTCTGCAGTGAAACATTCTTAATAACATTCGTTCCTAACCAACACCTGGGAATTTTGTTTCGATATATGATTCACAAAACAAATTTTTGTCATGTTTGTTTTCACTTTTTCATGCCTTGTCATTGTTGCATTTGTTGTGGTTAGATTAGATGTGATATTCATTGTTTGATTTAAGTTTAAAATCTGTTTAATAGATGTGTGTGTGTTATAATAAAATTTTGAACAAGTTTGTTAGAAATATCATGCCATTATGTAATCCAAGGTGTGTACTATCCAATGTAATTCTTGTTGGAGAGATATCATGCCATTATTTAATCCAAGAGGGTGTGTAGTATGCAATGTAATTGTTGTTGTTTCCCTTATTCTCTTCGTTAGTTATTAATATTTGTTAGGTTATATTATGTGTGCTCTAAAACGGTAAATGGTTGATTATGAAAATGTGTTCTATTTCTATTATTAGTAGGAATCAAATTCTAACCACATAGTTAACAGATGAGATGAGCTATCATGGCATCACAACTTGGGGTGGTTCAAAGATTAGATTCTATATGGTACTAAAAATGTTTTTCCTTTGTGTTGTTCCACGTGTGTCTTCTTAAAATTAAGTCTTATTATCTGTTGCTATTATGATTATGATGATTTATGAGTGGTTATGGGAAAGGAAAGAAAAGCTTTTCTGTAATGACGATATGCGTAGCTGTTCCTTTGTCTCAGTGTGATTCGGTGACAGTGAGGGCAACTATGGAGTATAGAGCCCAAATCCACCATGGCCATGAAAGAGAGTGTGTTGTTGATTTAATTAATTGAGTACGCCAAATCAGATCAAACTAATAATACTCCACTTATCAGTTATCATAGTCATTCCATTTTTTTTTTTTATATTATAATAGGATTACTCCGTGTCCAAATAATGTAATATCAGGGCTATTATTTGACTAAGAAATTGGCTAAAGTTTTGTGTAGTCTACTTTAATTGAAAAATAGGTGAAGGGGGAAAATCATTGTTTAATACTGAATCTGTTACTACCTATTAACTAAATATTAATATTTTTTTTTGTTCCTAAAGTGTGTGCAGTGGATATTACAATGAAGAACCAATGGTATACGACTAACACATTTTATTATTATTTTTTGGGCCAACATTTAAGCATATTTTTTTTACAAGTTGATGTAAAAAGGAAAACCAAATATATCAATAAGGTTCAATAATTAAATTATCATTTAAAATTAAAAAAAATTATTATTCAAAATTAAAAAACGTTATCATTCAAATAAAAATCACCTACAGAATATATTAATTATTATCCATAATTCATCTCATTAAAAAAAGTAAAATGTACAGCAAATTGAAATAATTAAACTCTATATCTGTCATAAACATTTTCAATAAATACCTTATTCTTCTATAGCCTTTTTATTGTCAATTTAGACGCATATATTTTTCCGGAAACCATACTTCCAAACAAAAATATCACAGGTGGAAAAATTGAAACTTAAGAGTGTTCTTTCAATATTGCTTGAAGTTATGAAAAGTACAAGATAATTTTTCCTATTTGGTCTAAAAAGTCATTGGTTGTGATTGGACAGCTATTTTAAATGTTTTATATTATTAATCTATCAAAATTAAACTCAATAAACAAAACAACTACCATTTCTTACTCATTGAAATATGAACTACACCAACTTGTATATGAATGAATGATTACATATATAAATCCTGGCACAGGAAAGGAAAAAAGTGCTAACTACTAAGCCAGGGTGTTTTATGCCTCCACCTTTCTTCGATGATCTAAATTAGCTGGCTCATATCCAAAAGGGTCTCCCTTGTAAATTCAACAAATTTCAGGGGCGCCATTTTCAGTTATTTACTTTTACATTTCAACCCCTCCGCGCTCTTTGTATAAAAGCACGTTCCGTTTCAGTTCTGCTCAGTGTTGTTGCACATCACATAACAGATTCAGTCTTAAGAATCAGTTATTATGTGCCAAAAGAGGAACACTCGCCGGAGCTCCGGCAACACCACCTCCAACAGCGGCGGAAAACCGGAATGGATCTCCGAATCAATCAAGGGAGGATCACTCCGCCACGTGGACCTCCACACCGGATCCAATGGCTGGGCCTCACCTCCCGGCGACGTTTTCTCCCTTCGCTCCGTCAACTACTTTACAGAACGTCAAAAATCCCCCGCCGGCGACTACCTCCTCGCGCCGGCCGGCATGGACTGGCTCAAATCCACCTCAAGAATCGACAACTTTCTCTCACGCGCCGACAATCGCGTGCTGTACGCGCTCAGAAAATCACAAACCATAGGTCGCTCCCTCAAGAGCTTCGTTTTCGCGGTGAACCTTCAAATCCCCTACGGTAAGGACCACCACAGCGCTGTGTTCTACTTCGCAACGGAAGAACCGATTCGGCCCGGTTCGTTATTGGACCGGTTCGTTAATGGAGACGACCGGTTCAGAAACGAGCGGTTTAAGCTTGTGAACCGTATCGTGAAGGGACCGTGGATTGTTAAAAAAGCCGTTGGGAATCACAGCGCGTGTTTGTTAGGAAAAGCGGTTACATGTAACTACCACAGAGGAAGTAACTACTTGGAAATCGACGTTGACATTGGAAGCAGTGCGATTGCGAATGCGATTTTGAGAATCGCGTTGGGGTGCGTGACGAGTGTTACGATTGATATGGGGTTTGTTGTGGAGGCGCAGGATGAGGAGGAGTTGCCAGAGAAGTTGATTGGCGCTGTTAGGGTTTGCGAGATGGAGTTGGGAGCTGCGACGGTAGTGGAGTCAGTGCACACACCGTCGATAGGTGCGGTGGCGCGTGGGAATGGGTTGGCCAAGGTGAATCACCATAATTCTGCGGATGAGGTTATTGGAGTGAATGGGTAGATTTAGTTTTAATTTTTTTTTTTATAACTCGTTAATAAGATTATTTCTGGATTTTAATTCTTTTTTCTGATTTTTCAATTGTAATTGAAAATTAATACAAAACCAATATGTGAATTTTTACTATGATGCTTAGCTTGCATTGGAATCCCAGTTAACAAATTAGACATTCACATCCCTTAGTATAGGGATTCACTCTTGTTATATTTACTTTATTGTCACATTTTACAAAAGTAACATTAAAAGTGTGGCAAAAAACTCTGAACAAAATGCCACCATCACAAAAGTGTGGTTGTTTATCCTTTTGCGCTATTCTTTTTAAGCGTGACTTTTAAAAGGGTGACAAAAAGACATCATTTTGTGATCCAATTGAAATAGACCACATACAGGCACAGAGTCCTTGCTCTAGCAAGGTATGAGTAAATAAATAATAATGGTCTTTGAAAATAATAATAATAATAATAATAATAATAATAATAATAATAATGATGGTCTCAAAAATTTAGTCTTATTAACTCTTAACCATCACATTTTATTGTTGCTGCTTTGAAGCAAAAAAATATAACCAGGTTTCCAATAATCTAAGACAACTGTGCGTGTATATATTAGCTTGATTCCCCCGGTTCCAGGTGAGATTTTATTCGGACACTCATATTAAAATTAGAGTTGTGATAAAAAGACCTAATTTATAAGTTTAATTATAAATTTAATATTTAAAAAAATAAAAAATTTAATAATAAATATTATTTTTTAAAATATTAAAATATAAAAAATATAAAATTTTCTTTATGTAAAAATTAAAATGATATATGTTTGGAAGATTTTTCGATATACTGCTTTAGTGATATACTTGGTATACCTGTAATTTGTAACTGTTGATTTTGATTTATATTTATATTTTAAATTTTTTTAATTAAAATCAAACGATTACAGATTACAGATATATCGAGTATACCATTAAAATGGTATACCGAAAAATTTTCCTATAAATTTATGAATTAGGCATTTAAACCTTCAAATTATTTTTCTTAAAGTTAAAGGTGCAATATTTTAATTTTCTTTTTGGTATGAATATTTTAAATAATTTAATGATTCGTGGTGGATTCTTGCACGCTCGCAGTTCACAACAATATCGGCCCATGTCAGAGATGGAAAATCCAAATTACTCCACCAATTATTCATTTTTGGTATTCAAGGGGGCCAATGATTCAACAATATTAACTATTCTTGGCAAAGTAGGCATATTCTCTTGTTTTTTTTGGGTGAACAAGTAGGCATACCTTTTTTTTTTTTTTAAAAAGTAAACATAATTATCATTCAAATAACGTTAATCGGCACTTACAAAAACAGAAATTATCAGTTTTATATCGTGTTAGAAAGAGGGAGAGAGTACACAATAAAGAAAGATTTGTGTATTGAAATTATATGAGAATTGTGTGTATCTCACAGTATAATAGACTAACCTATTTATAGGTAAAGAGAGAATCATAATAATAACAATAACCTAATATCCTATAATAATGAGTAATATCAAACTAATAAATCCATGATACTAATTGATACTGATTGATACTAATATACTCTAACATCCCTCCTCAAACTCAAGCGTCAACTTGACTTTAAAACTTATTTAAAAAAAATGACTATAAAGACAAAACTGCCATAGAGAATGGTGCAGATGGAACTGCCATAATGGGGTGCAAACGAGACTGTCACACGCACACAGAAATTGGTGAAACTGTCGAAGGAGTGCAGACGAAATTGCCACAAAAAGATTAGCGAAACTGCCAAGGAAGTGCAGACGAAACTGCTATAATGAGGTGGAGACGGAACTTTCCACAGAGAAGTTGGCGAAAATGCCAAGGTGGAGACGGAACTCACACAAAGGGACTGGCAAAACTGCCGAGGTAGAGACGTGACTCCCACAAAGAGGCTGACGAAACTGTCGAGTTGGAAATGAAATTCCCACAAAGAGACGGACAAAACTGCCAAAGTAGAGACGGAACTCCTAAAAAGAGGTTGGTAAAACTGCCAAAATGGAGAACTCCCACAAAAGACTACGAAACTGACGAATTGGAGATGAAACTCCCACAAAGAGACTGCGAAACTGCCGAGATGAGGTGCAGATGAAACTGACAGAATAAACACTGAAAATTGATGAAGTAACAAGGTGGAGATGAGGAGAAGTCGGGAACTTGAAGCGGCTCATGACTGTGTTTGAAGGTGAAAATTAACGGCGCGAAAAGATGTCCGAGAAAGTGGAAAAAAGAAAAGGAGCAGCACGAGAGAAAAAAATAAATTTTGTATGCCAAGAACAAAACAAAGAAACTCATAGAGTTCAAGGAGGATACCAATGTGTAATCACATTCGAAAAAAAAATTGAAAAGAACCTAAGCTCTTGATACCATGTTAGAAAGGGAGATATAGTACGCAAGAGAAAAATGTTTATCTATTAGAATTGTATGAGAATTGTATAAGAGTTGTGTGTAACACAGTATAGTAAACTAACATATTTATAGGTAAAAAGAGAATCATAATAATAATAACCTAATATCCTATAATAATGAGTAATATCAAACTAATAAATTCATGATACTAATTGATATTGATTGATACTAATATAATCTAACCGAGGAAAATAAATACTCTATATGTTGAACTATAATCTGGGAGGATGCGCAACCTTCGATTACTGAGAATCTTAACTGGTAGAAACATGGATACTGCGTCCCTTTTGTTTCTTGATGAACACATACGTGTTGCAACACAATAGGATATATTGTCTTTTTCTCTACAAAAAAAAAATGAAAAAACTCCGAATTTGAAGCTTTGAAAATAATTATGTCCCTGTAGTATTTTCTTACTAGATCTAAGGAGATCTGAAGCTTCATCCTCAAAACAACATCAACCATAAAAGAAATCCAAAGCATTACCCAAAAAGGAAAAAAACACCACACATAAGGATTATTTTGAAATTCAAATCTAAATCTCAGATCTGGATCTAAACCTAAGTGAAAAAGGAAAAAACAAAAAAACAAAAGAAAAGGAAGAAAAGAAGAAGAGTAACACAGTGGATAAAAGGAAGAGAAGAGAGGGATGGATGTGAGAGAGATCAAGGAGTCAGAAATGGGAGATAAAAAGTAAAGAAGAAAGAAAAAAGAAAGAGGTAGAAAAAAAAATAGGGAAATGAGAGTGTGGAGGAGGGCCACCGCTACCTAGAGGCTGAGATGCGGCGGCCCTATGGAGCTGGTGTCCGGAAGAAGTTGAGAGAAAAGACCAGGTTAGAGAGAGGTTAGAAAGAAGCATGATTTTTGGAGTAATTAAATCTAACAAGTAGGCATACTCTTCCAAGCAGAGTGTGCAACTTTTTGGTTGAGTTAGCCCAACCTGCACCATTCACTCAATGTAACTAGTAATTAGTGATACCAAAAAAAAAAAAAAAACAAAAAACTAATAAAGTAATAATTAGTAATCAGCAACGTAAATGTAAATAGACAATAATACCGAAAAAAATTGTAAATGGACCATGAGTTTGTATTAGGGATGGAAAAATCCCTAACCACCAAAATTATCTGGGGAGTTTAGTGGGACCCGTAAAATTTCTACGGGATGAGAACTCACCCAGGAATAAATGGAGATGAGGACGGAAATTAAGGTATTCGATCCATAAAAACCCGCGAAATCTCCATCAAGGATGATATTACATAATTGTCTCATACATATATATAAAAGCTAAGATTTTGTTTAGGTTGGAAACATGTTTTTTATTTTATTTTATTTAATGTGTATATTTGAGATTTTATATGTATGTGAATTGTTAAATTTGTGCTTAAATTATATTTTAAGATATTAAATTTTAGAAAAGGACTAGGGAGCCAATACATTATGACCAATAGGGAGCCAACACATACTTACGAATGATAACTCATAAATTTTGGATGATAACTTAATTTTGGATATACGAGTTACGGATGATAACTCATATACATTTTGGATGATAATTTAATTATTAGCTCCCTAACGTTGGTTTCGTAGTACTATTCAAAATTTTATTGTATTATACTCAATTTTATTATGATTGTGTTAATTTTTTTATTTTTTTTAATATTGTTATTGATACCATAGGAATTTATAAATGAGGACCGAAGCAATTTCCTAAATGGGGAATAGAAGAAGGGCACCCGCCTCACGGATACCTATTTTCATTTCTTATTTGAATCAAAACTAAAACTCTTAGACTATCTTTGGTTTCACGAGAAAAAAGAAAAGACTCAACCGGAGAAGATGTGAGAAATATTTTCAAAATATGAAAAGGTACGTGCAAAAGGTTATATATGTTCATAAAGTTATGACTCTTTGTCAAAAAGTTGTATCCCATTAAAGGGATATGATCCATTGAAGAGTTATGTCTTCTCAAATGGACGTGTTTATTCATGCATGAAATAGTACGTAAATCATTGCCTATAAATAGGATGCCAAATTGGCAGAATAGAAGACACAACAAGCCATCCTTACATTTCACAATTCTATCTCTTCCATCTCAGTTCTTTCTTTATGAGCAGAGAAAATGATAGAGAATATTATCATGTAAAATATTATTGGTGTAAGGCTTGACTAGTGCAAAAACAAGTCAAGTGTTTTTCATTGTATCCTACAGGAAATTTGCCAGTGACCCATTTTGCACATCATTGTTGGTGGTGGAGGCGAATTAAGCCTAAAGGAAAGTATGTGTAACACACGCCTTGAAGGTTGCGCTATAATATCCCCTGTTCATTCCATTGTAGATTCTCCTCCCTCCATCCCAAGTACTCCTTAACTAACAATTTTTAGGCTTAATTATCTCCTACATAAGAAAATAAAATGGTTGCTGCAAACATCAAGGAGTTGATATCAGACTTTATCAAACTTGAAAGATTTGATGGAGGAAACTTCATAAGGAGGCAGAAGAAATGCACTTCCTACTTACAACATTAAAGGTGACATATGTTCTTATCATACCAAGGCCTCAAGAAGTTAAAGAGGAGTCCATTGTAAAAACCAGAGCAAGGCAAAAATGGGACAACAATAACTACATCTGCACTGGGCATATTCTCAATGGCATGGCTGACTCACTTTTTGATGTCTACCAAGATGTTGGAAGCGTAAAAGAATTATATGACAAATTGGAAGCAAAATACATGGCTGAGGACGCAAAAAGTAAGAAATTTCTTGTCACTCGCTTTAATAATTATAAGATTATTGATGGTAGGTCTGTTATGGAACAGTTGCATGAAATTGAACGCATTTTAAATAATTTTAAGCAACATAACATGCACATGGATACCATTATTGTCTCTTCAATTATCGACAAACTCCCTCCATCATAGAAAGAATTTAAAAGAACTCTGAAACATAGAAAGGATGATATTTCTCTTGAGCAATTAAGTAATCATCTTCGTCTTGAGGAAAAGTATCATAAACAAGATGATACTAATAAAGATCAAGTTACTCAAGGAAATATTCATGCAATGGAGGAAGGTAAGTCCAATAAGCCTAACAAGAAGAGACACTGAGATTTTAATAAATCTCGTGAAGGTAACAATGGTAACAGTAAAAAGAAAGGAAGTTGTTATCATTGTGGTAAGCCTGGCCATTTCAAGAAAGATTGTCGCTTCTTGAAGAAAAAGAAAGAAAAGAATGGCGTAGCAAAAGATAATCTTATTGCTGTTGTCTCTTATATCAACATGATTGAAGATGCTGAATCATGGTGGATAGACTCTGGTGCAACTCGGCATGTGTGCAAAAATAAGAATCTTTTCAAGACTCTCAAAGAAGAAGATGGAGCTATTCTATACATGGAAAACCCATCTACTGTCCAAGTAAAGGGCAAAGGGATCGTGGAACTTGAGTTTATTTCTGGGAAAGTACTCACTTTAACTGATGTATATTATCTGCCAAAAGTTAGAAAGAATTTAGTTTCTGTACCTTTACTTAACAAGTATGGGTTTAAGTCAGTATTTGAGGGAAACAAATTTATTCTATCTAAGGATGAAATGTTTGTAGGTAAAGGGTATCTCTGTGAGAGCATGTTTAAGTTAAATATTGTAAATAATAATAAGAATAATAATAATGATGTTTCTGCTTATATTGCTGAGTCTTTTGATTTATGGCATAATCGTTTAGGACGTGTTAATTTTCATAAATTGAATGATATGATGAAATGTGATCTTATTTCAAAATCAGTTAATAATACAAATAAATGCACAACTTGTATGCTAACTAAAATAACAAGACTTCCTTTTAAAAGAGTAGAAAGAAGTTCTAAAATATTAGAATTAGTATATTTTGATGTATGTGATTTACATGGTTGGCCTACTATAGGTGCAAAAAAATATTTTGTGACTTTTATTAATGATTTTAGTAGATATTATTATATATATTTAATGCATTCTAAATATGAAGTTTTAGACAAATTAAAAAATTCCAAAACTGAAGTTGAATTGCAACATGAAACTTCTATTAAACGTTTAAGATCTGATTGAGGGGGTGAATATTATAATCCCAGTTATTTTGAGTCCAATGATATTATTCATGAAACTACTGCACCTTATTCCCCACAACAAAATAGTATTGCTGAAAGGAAAAATAGGGTGCTAGAAGAAATGGTTAATGCTATGCTATCTTATTCTGGTCTAGCAAAAAGTTATTGGGGTGATGCTATTTTAACAGCATGTTATATATTAAATAGAATTCCTAATAAAAAAAATAAAATAACTCCTTATGAACTTTGGAAAAATAAAAACCTAATCTAAATTATCTTAAGATTTGGGGTTGTAGAGCAATAATAAAAGTTCCTGAACCTAAGAGAAAGAAATTAGGTGAGAGAGGCATAGAATGTATTTTCTTAGAATATGCTGAAAATAGTAAAGCTTATAAATTTATAGTCATTGAATCTAATGAGTCATATTCTGTTAATACATTAATTGAATCGAAAGATGCTATTTTTCTAGAAGATAGATTTAATTATACTATAAAATTCAAAAATAAAATTCATTTAGAATAGAAGATGATGTAGAAAAAAATCTCATGAAGATACATTAGAAAATTATAAACTTAGAAAAAGTAAGAGAATTTGCAAAGCAAAGAATTACGGGCCAGACTTCTTTATGTTCCTTGTGGAAGGTACAAGGGAGTCAATAGATAGCACTGCACCTATATGCCTTCATATGGAAGGTGATCCTCAGACCAATGAAGAAACAATAAGGTCTCGAGATTTCGCTTTTTTGAAAGAAGCAATACAAGATGAAATGGACTTAATAATAGGGAATAATACATTGATATTAGTAAATCTTCCTCCTGGGTCAAAGGCCATTGATTCTAAATGATTTTTTTAAAAAAAATGAAAGTAGATAAAACTG
>JASCZI010152001.1:10697-22868 GCA_036250425.1 Stylosanthes scabra | reverse complement strand
CCGGGTGAGCTCACCGTAGCCTGCAGGAATAGGCATGCATCATCTGCATTTGTTTGACATTGTTTGGGTGTGCCTAATTGTTTATTACTTGCTAAGTGTTGTTTGTGTGTAATGCCTTTTTGTAATGAATGTTTGTGTGTTGAATGTCTGCTGTGGGCCCTGATGATTAGACTAAGGGATGTAGGATTTAGGATACGAGAGGAAAGGAGGAATAACCGGTAGGGCCTTGCATTTGGCCTTAGGGGTAACTATACTATATGGCTAAACGAGAGATATAGGGATGCCTCGAGTGATCCGACTAGAATAAATACTGTAGGTTTGGCGCTTTATCCGTACTGAGAATCCATGGGTTGGGGATTCTCACTCCGTATATTTATCAGACTTTTCAGGTACAGGTTCAAGCTTGGAAAGTTGGCGAAGCATCCGTAAAGATATCCGTGTGTCTAGCTTTCTCCAAGGGTCAAGTCTTCCGCTGCATGTCTTGGAGAACTAGAGGTGTCAGTGTGTAGGTTAGAGCTCTTGCGTCGGTTAGTGAACCTAAGCTTCGCAGGTTCTGTTGTACAGTTATTGAACCCCATGTATTAAGTATTATGTAAAGTTACTTTGATAATTGTAAAACGTTGTATCTTGAGGTCTTGGCTCCATTTATGTATAATAAACTATATTTATTCATATATACGATTCGAACAGTTGTGTGATTCGGATTTAGTACTTGGGAGTCGTGTTTGTCTGTCTGTAGTGCTTCAAAATTGATCAGACATGTTCGCGACTTGGTTGATCGGTTTTGGGGTGTTACACTAATTTGGGGAAAATCAAGTGTCAAACCTTTAGTTAGAGTGTTCCATGATCATCGACACCAAACGAGACGAGAATAAAGAAGCGTCAACGGTTTCGAATCAAGTTTTAGGATAATTAAGAGAATGATGAAAGTTGCGAGTTTCGTGAGAACACGAAACGAGAATTTTGTTAAGAGTTAAGGTATGACTTGGTTGATCGGTTTTGGGGTGTTATAGAAAAGGAAAAGAATTTCATGAACCCATGACAGGGAATTGAGGTATGACTCACCATGAAATTGATACCAAGGTGATCGGAGCCCCAGAAAATGGCGTGGTCGACGACAACAAAGTTACCTGAAACAGTTCCACCCTCGTGAAGCACATACTCTTAGACGCATTTGGCGTCTTTTACCGTCACTGATAGAGATTCAATGCCTCTGAAGAACCTCATCCTGACGCCAAAACCATCCACATCTTCAAGCTTCTTCAGCTGGGATGCAGGCGTCGGCCCTCGCGGCAACGTTGGTTGTGTCGCCGGAGCACCGCGCAAAGGAGAGGAATTTTTTGGAGAAGAAATGGAATGGAAAGGAAACGGAGAAAGAAAAAAGAAGAAGAGGAGTGGAGAGCAAGAATACCACAGTATCTTCGTGTGCTCTCACTTTTCATTTCCCCACTTTTTGACCCCTGCTCCATGCCTTTTGACTACCTATATGATAAATGTGTTTGGAATTTTTGCATTTAAAAAAATTCTAAAATCAAGAAAAATGCCACATCAGCATGAATTGAACGGAAATTCTATAGATAGATAGATAAATGGATAGATAATTAGCAATTTATGATATGTGTTTGATAATAAATTAATAACTATAAGTTTGTAATTTTTCTTTGATGATGAGTAATTAGAAAATAAATTATTTTAAATAAAAAATTAAATATTAGAAAATAGAATAATTTTTTCCAATATTAATTATATATGTTTGATCAAGTTATATTTGACCCTGTACCGTAAGTATATATATATATAGTAACATTAAGTTGGCAGAGAGATTATAATACAAAGGGAAGAGTAGTATGTAGTAAATGATGAAGTGCACTGATAGTCTGATACATAAGTTATACAAAACACAAATAATATGCTTGGAATTTCAAAAGTTTGTTTATTTTAAATAATTTTTAGTTTTTGTTTTTTTGTTTGGTTGTTGTTTGGTCCTTGAAAATTATAAATTTATTATTTGAAAGAATTACATTACTTTCCACGAGAGAGATTGAAAAGAAAGGAATAGAAATAAAAAACGAAACGACTCATAATTGTATTAACATAGATAAATAAATAGATATGTATAGATATAGTACAAATATAGAAAACGAAAGATATTAATTAATTGATTAATTTTTCTTTCATTAAAAATATATTTTTTCATTTGAATAGTATGAAAGATTGGTATAGAGCATCAACTAAACAACACAATAGGGGAGTGAATAATTTAAATAAAATAATTTATGCAATGCATTTGGTATAAGTGAGTTTAAGTGGGTGCAATAAAAAAGATAAAATGAAAATTTGCATGAGGCCTAAAAGGAGTTGAAATAAGAAGGTAAGATAAGCATGAGTATACAACATGTAGTGATGAATGTTCATGAGTTATTTGTTGGTCTGATATCCATGTAAATTAGATGATATACATATTGTTATATCTATTTAGTAGTGGTAAAGCATTGTAAAAGTAATAGGAAGTAATTTTTTTTCTAAGATAGATTCACATATAGAAGTAAATAATTTCCACAAAGTTTAGTGGATATTTTGTTCACGGATAATTTCCATTTCTAATAACACAAAACTAAGAGCAGTGTTACGGAACCAACATTAGGGAGCAATTAGGGAGCCAATAAATTTAATTATAAGTTATAATCCAAACTTAAAATAGTTATCATTCAAAACTAAAGGTAGTTATCATCCAAAACTATATAAAGTTATCATTCAAAACCTAACAAAATTATCATTGAAAAGACAATTCAACTTATCATCCGAAACTAAATGAAATTATCATTTAAACAAAATACAACTTATCATTCGTAATCTACTCACTGCCATTGTCATTACCAACACCAGAAACCACCAACACTACCATCACCGCAACCATCATCTCACCACCACCATTACCACAATAGCATCTCATCACAACAACTACAACTTCAACACCACCATTGTAAAGAAGAAGACATCACCACAACCACCATCTCAACCACCACTATCACAATAGCATCTCATCACCACAACTACAACCTGAGCACCACCATTGTAAAGAAGAAGAAGATTATGAAGAATAAGATCTAGATCTCACCAGTCACCACCACCACCACTGCAGTGAGACAGACAAAGACGCATGAAGAAGAAACGGCGGCAATCGAGATCTGACTTCTCCTGTACAAAGAAGAAGAAGACGCAGTGGCAATGAAGCAGCGGCGACGGTCAGAATTTGACTCCTCCAGTGAACGCACGGCTAAGAAGAAGACCCGGTGGTTGGTGGCGGCGCAGTGTGAAGAAGAAGAAAACGCGATGGCTGGGGTTGGTGGCGCGATGGCAACGTCGTTGAAGGGAGGAAGAAAGAAAGAAAAAGGATTAGGGTTTTAATTTATGGGTTCCTAATTGGCTACATTGCTAAAGGTTCCCTAAACTTTCTCCAAAACTAAACTAAATAATGAATAGTATGACATAAATAAAATATAATTGGGCAGTAAGCAGTATTTAATGTAAATTGAATAACTTGATGCAGCAGATTAATTTGATAAGAATCGTATTTCTTGAGCGGTTTTTTTTTTGTGACAACTGTTTTGTCACATTAGTGTGACAGTTACCAATACCTATTTTTAAGGTTCTATTATGGTTTTTTAATATTGTAACTAATATTTTTTCTTGAAAAGAAATGTAGAAACATAATTTAAAAATGCAAAATAGGAATAGAAATAGAAATAAGTAAGCATATGAAAGCAAAACTATAGAAACAAAAACTGAACATGAATTATAATAGTTAATTAGGATGCAGTTATTAAGACTTTTAATTATTCCAAATTGTAAACTTTTTCTTTTCTATTTTTTGGATGAATAGGATTCCATATTGTTATGTAGTTCCATGTTCATTTGGTTCTATGCTTTCATTCCTAAAAAAAAGGAAAAGCAAGAAAATAAATGGGGTTATAGTTACGCCCCACAGTGGGCGCCAATGTTCTGTGCTAGTTGTTGGGGTAGAGCTCTTTCAGTGTTGCTTGGCGAAGCTTCAGGGAGGAAGAGCCACCTCGACTAGCTCCTAGAACGGCAGGGATTAGTATCTGAAAAGGCACTCCGACACTCAAGTCAGTAAAATATTCATTAAGTGAGAAAGAAGAAGAAAAGTATACATTGACCTAAGTTAATTAGGTGTATTTATAGAAAGACTTGAGAGTGGTTTTTCTGTTTAGTGTTTAGTAAGTGGATCCTTATTTTTAGGGAGTAAAAAATATGTAGTTATCTTTTTCTTATCTTTAGCATTAAGTTACATGTTAAATTTAGATAACTTAAAACTAGGTTAAGTTATGTTGTTTGCATTTTGTTGGGATTTGGTCAAGCTGTTGGTTGAGTCAGCCAAGTTCTAGGTTAACTTGGCCGAGCTCTATAAAAATGATAAATTTGGCGAGCTCTATAAAGATGATAAATTTGGCCGAGTTATAAGTCGAATGATAGGTTATAGCCGCCGAATTATAGTTAGTAGTTGGATAGTTATGGGGTCAGATCAAGTGTGATTGCAAGTATTTCAGTTAATGGATATTAATGACGCAACATTATATATATTACTAGTCCCCACCAAAAAAGTTGGCTCCAGTAGAAGTTTGATTCACCAAAGAAAGCAAGGTCATCCATTCTCCAAAAAATTAACCTTGTTCAAGAATTAAGAGCACCTGATTCCCTAAATTATAATAGATTTGCCTAACACTGAGCTCTACAGATATGAACATCAAGCAGATCTTTTCTATTAACGAGCTCAAAGAAACAAACATCTCCAGCTTCCAATTCACTTGCTTGAACAAAAGAACTCCAACCAGATGAAAAAAAGGCATTTTTTGTTGATGGATTGTAGATGAAGTTAGCAGGCAACAACTTCTCTCCAAACCTTAACTTCACATGCTGTTTATTCTTTTTAAAATACTTTCTGAAGAAGACACCTGATATGCTCTGCATCACAGTACATTTTGAATCACCATCATCAGAAACAGTCAAAAACTCAATTTGTGAAATTGAGTATAAACTAGCACTCAGAAGTTTGCTTGGCATATTACGTTTCGGTACAGATAAATGTATCAAATTGAACTTACAGGCCTTGATTTCTTTGGATCACTTCTCTTTATCTTGACCATGAAAGTAGGATTTTCTGAGTTGAACTCCTTAGCTTTTTTCAGAATAGGTAAGGTTCAATTCATATAAATATACCAACAGAAAAGTGTTATCAGAGGATGCTGCTAAGAGGTGGTTCACAAGTATAAAAAGCACACTAGTGAAACTTGATTCCGATGTTAAATTCTGATGCAGTTATTTCTATTGTTATTGAATATAATACTAAATTCTATTTCATTTTTAAAGTTAATGAGATTTTTCAATGTTGTACAGATATCTTATTTGTTCGAGCTGCAATGATGGCTTTTTAAGCAAGCATGGCGCCGCATTTAGTCTTAAAATTGAGCTTAAATGACATGGTAGAGTAATTCTCGCTGATATCTCTTCCTTTTACTTCAGCTGAAATTATCTAAACGAAAGGAGCAGTAACATTTTGATTCAGAAACCACTTTTTTCAGAGTAAGTTCAATAGTATTCAGTTAAATCAAGAACATAAAGTTCTTTTCTTAAAAAACTTTTTATAAATTCAGTTTTAGGAAAGCAGAGAGGCATATACTTTAGAGAATAACATGGCTCAAGAATTCCTAAACAATTGCCTTACCGCGGCCTGGTCGACGACAGATACGAACATCAAGCACTGCATCTTTTCTATCGGTGAGCTCAAACATACAAAAATCTCCAACTTGTAATTTACAAGCTTTAGCAAAAAGGCTCCAACCAGCAGAGATAGAGGCATTACAAGTTGATGGCCTATACAACAACGTAGCAGGGAACACCTCCTTTCCAAACCTCATGTTTGCATTCTGTGGACTACTTTCAAAATACTTTCGGAAGAATTTATATGAAAAGTACTGCAGAACATCATATTTATGTTATTGTCGTTAGAAATAAGAAACAAGTTTTGAAAGAATAATAATAGTACAATGAAGTTCCCATGACTTGTAATTTCCGTCACATACATATGTATCAACTTATACTTACACATGGTGAACTTGATTGAGTCCGTTGCCTTATTTTGATGAGGAAAGAGGGATTTTCCCACTTGAACTTCTTAGCTTCTTTCAGAGATTCAGGTCTCGCAGGGCACGGCCTAACAGAAGATTTAGAATCTTGTCTTCTTCTATTCTTTTTGCCTTGTATAAGGGAAACAAACAATCAGGATCTACCACTATAACGTATATTGTAAATTGTAACTGTTAGAATATATTAGTATCAATTAGGATATTTATATTTATTAGTATGATGCTAATATATTCTAACAGTAACTATAAAAGTAACACAAGTACAGGAGTTGTAAATTGTAACTATACAATCAAATCATGAGACACGTATCATTAGAATTTTGATTGAGAGGTACTGGCTTCTCAAGGTTTGTCTTTTCAGATTTAATACCTTGCGGATTGAGGCTTCTTTCCACATCTCTGATCTGTGTGTCATTTTCCAACTGTATACATTTAGAAGGAGATGACATCGATGCTTTCAATCTTTTCCTGGGCCGGCCCTCATTAAGTCTCATGTTTTGGGTGTTGGGACTGCTATCCACATCTCTAGTTGTTGTGGCACTTCTCAATTGTTTAGCTGTAGAAGGGGATGATGGAATTGGTTCTTTCAGACATTTCCATGGCCGGCCCCTGCATCGTGGCAGCTGCTCTTTGATCTGGTCGTTGGCAGGAATCGCAGGATAGTCTATTTCAAGGCCACTCATGTCATGTATGTGTACTTCAATGTGAGAAGTTCCATTATACTCAAAGAACAGCAAATAGCCATTATCAAGAGAGTAATATGCAGCAAACTCTTTCCAACCCTTTTCAAACAGAATTCCACCATCATAATTAGTCCAATCTACTTTCCATTCAGTGCCATCTGGAGGCTTAAGATACAATGGGTTTGGTAGGCCACAACCATATTTGTTAGTGAACTTGTTTGGTAACTTCTGCAATGTTATGAATCTGATGATGTTAGTAACCATAATAATAATAATAATAATAATAAGGTCGCTACTTACATAAAAATGTATTCATGTGAAGATGATATTTAAGAACTTAAAGATGTTGACATAGATTATGTTAAGCAAATCAGTCAAATTTGTCCAACAGTCCAAACATCTTTCTGTTCTTAGCTATCATCTCTGAATGAAGATATTTTCGTGTGAGGATTAAACCAGAATTCGTCCTTCACCAATGTTAATTATAAGAAAAAGTATAGGTAACTATTTTTTTTTAACCAACAAATCAATTAACAAAATTAGAACATTAGTAACTACTGTTTATATAACATCCACAATGAAAGCCAGTGTGAAACTTCCACAAGTTTTTTTAAAATAGAACATCTGAAATCTAAACCAACCATCAATAGTAACAAAACATTTGAAATCTAAAGAAATAGAACATCCAATTTAAGTGGTTGGTTGATGTTGACTAAATTTTTGTTGGTTGATTAGCATCGTTTTTAATTATAAATAGTGTGACAAAATAGTCCCTTCGGATTTTAAAATGAAAAGGCAAATATATTAAGCCCTCAATTTTGTTTATATACAAAGCGATTAATCTCTCACCTCTTTAGAACGCGAGACGAATTTATCATTGCAAATCTGCAGGGACTATTTTGCAGCATGATTTGCATAGTTAGGGACTTGGAGTGAAATTAAAATATATATATATATATATATATGTTAAGGACGGGATTGTCCAGCGTGAAAATTTTTAGGGACGAAACCGGTAATAACAATAATAAAAACTCATGCATGAAAGAAAAATGATCATGAATGTGATAATTCTCCTAATCACTGCAAAATGCCGTGTGATATTTCTTAATCCTAATTAGTGAAGGCGATGAGCAGTAACACTTAGTTTTTACTGCAAGTACTTCAGCAAAGGAGCTTACTGTTACTATATTTTCATCTAAGAAACCAGGCGCGTGTGTTGTTGTGTAACAGAAGTGCTTACGAACATGGGAAATGAAAGATAGAGTAAGAAAGTGCTAAACTTTTTTGTGAATTAAACAATATTTGAAGAGAGGAAGAGGAAAAAAAAAAAAAACAAAGAGGGAAATGAAAAAGACGAGAAAAAATGCTTACAAGGTTTCCATCTTGAAGAGATTTTCTGAGAATAATCTTGAAGAAACGGATCACATTGGAAGGAGAATGCTTGTTTTGTTGGAAGCTAGAGGAAGCCATAGCCATGGATGTTTACTGAACCCTCTGAACTTACTGTTGTTGAGACTCAGTCACTCAGACAGTCTCTCTCATTCAGCATCGGACCATCGGTTTACTTCATTTCCCTAAATACTTTTTTATTATTTAACTAATTAACGTATTTTTATTGATTATATATATAAAAAAAAAAAAAATCAAATACAACAATCAGTTGAGCTTCAACTTAAACTAGTCTAAATTTTGGAAGAGTGACTCAGTTAGTCCTTGGAACAATTTTCTAGACTAAACCTGTAACCTCAGGGATGGCTACTCTGCCAAGACCATTGTCACGTGAGATCAGTACAAAATTGCTATATGTTTTATTTCAACGCCCATTTATAATCTAAACTACGTATAAATATGTATTTATAAAAAAAATTTCAACATATAAACTCAAACAATATCAATTAAGGCATAAATGAACACCCAAATAAAACATAATAGTTTTCCACTAATTCCACATGACTATTATTATTATGCCAAATCAATAATTCATTAGTGATTTAGTCACAAAAATTCTCTCATAGAAATATGAGACTGAACTTGAGTCAAGCTTCCACACTTTGAGGATTTTTTTGGATAATTTAAAATTTTAGAAAATAATTTGATATTTGAATGTAATTTTAGGGATAAATATAAGACTAAACTCTATTTAAATAGGAAAATGAAATATATAAGACTTTAATCAACTTAAACCATTTCTTTAAACATTCTTTTATTTAATAATTGTTTGAAGAAAGTTACATAACTTCAATTGATAATGTTAGAGTATATCAATATATCAATTAGTATCATAGATTTATTAGGTTTATATTACTCATAATTATAGAATATTAGGTTATTATTATTATGATTCTCTCTTTGCATATAAATAGATTATGCATTGTAATATGTGATACACATCTCATACATAATTTTCATACAATTCTAATACATAAATCTCTCTCTATTATGTATCATCTGTCCCTTTCTAACATAGTATCAAGAGCTTAGGTTCTTTCCAATTTTTTTTTCCGATGAAAATTCCACATTGGTATACTCCTTGAACTTCATGAGTTTCTTTGTTTTGTTCTTGGCACACAATTTCATTTTTTCCTCTTTTTTTGTCAATTTTTCGTGCAATCATTTTTTTTTCAAACACAGTCATGCGTCGGTTCAAGCTTCCTATTTCTCCTCCTCTTCAGTCTTTTTGTGGTAGTTCCTTCTGCAACTTTGTGGTTCTGTCTGCACCTCCTCTCAGCAGTTTCGTCACTCTCTTTGTGGGAGTTCCGTCTCCACTTCGACAGTTTCGTCAGTCTCTTTGTGAGAGTTCCGTCTCCACCTTGGCAGTTTCGCCAGTCTCTTTTTGGGAGTTCCGTCTCCACCTCGACAGTTTCGCCAGTCTCATCTCTTCGTGGCAGTTAAGTATGCATCTCTCCGTGGCAGTTCCGTCTGCATCTCTCCGTAGCAGTTCTGTTTGCACTCCGTTTTGGCAGTTCCGTCTGCACCCCGTTTTGGCAGTTCCGTCTGCACCAATTCCGATTTCTCTATGGCAGTTTTTTTTTGTCAACAATCTTTTTTAGTCAATTTTTTTTAAATAAGTTTCAAACACAACTTGACACTTGAGTTTGAGGGGGGATGTTAGAGTATATTAGTATATCAATTAGTATCATAGATTTATTAGGTTTATATTACTCATAATTATAGGATATTAGATTATTATTATTATGATTCTCTGTTTGCCTATAAATAGGCTATGCATTGTAATGTGTGAGATACATCTCTCATATAATTTCAATATACAAACATTTCTCTATTGTGTACTATTTTTCCTTTTCTAACAGATAATATGAAATACGCCCTGACAAACCAACTTGGCAAAATATAATGAATAAACCAGCTATAATAATTTTTAATTTGGACCACATAAACTTTAATAATTCAAAAACTTTAATTCCGCAATCAAATTATTTAAAAATTAGAATAAATAGACTATTAAAATCAATTTATAATTCATAAATTCGCAAACTAATTTTCGGAATCTATTTGTCTATTTTTAATGGTTGAGGACCACATTAAAGTTTTTGGATCATTAGGCATGATGTCGTCCAAATTGAAAATGGTCATTGATGAATTGAGTGTTTAATCAAATATAATTGATTAAATTAATCTACGTGTATCGTTCTACACCTTCATTCATCCTTTGTCTTGTTTTTTATTTTACTTTTTGTGTTGAGGTACACTATTTCTGTGTTATATATGTAACTGTTTTTGTGTTATCATATGTTGTATTCATGTGTTTTGTGAACAATTAATCTTCGTGTACACCTCTTTTTGGTGTACACCTCTATCCAAGTCCCAACAAATAGGTTTTTACTATTAGAACGAACATGTTTTTAAAAGCAAACGAACAGGTTTTTAACCTGTTAAACATGTTCGTGCCAACTATAAAAACATAAAGGTATCTATAACTTCCCCCCAGACCTACCCCCAACCTAGAGTTGCTAGGTGGGGAAGTAAGATTAAGCCTTGCTCACACATGGGCTTCTCGGATACGAAATGAGCTACTTCAAATAAGTTCATTGCTCCGGCCCAGAATACTATTAATCCCGCATGGGCTACATGAGCTTCCAGTAGTTTACCGGATAAATTGATAAGTCGGGCATTTCCGGCCCACCAAGCGAAACCGGTAGTTATGTTCGTCGTATATATAAAAACTTGTTCGTGTACGAACATAATATTACTACTAGAATGAATAGGTTTTTAAAAGCAAACGAACATGTTTTAAAATTTGTTCGTGTAACTATAAAAACCTGTTCGTTTGAAACTTGAATAGAGGTGTACACCAAAAAGAGATGTACATGTAGCATGACCTATATAATTTTTCTTTACTAATATTTATAATTTTTGTGTTATAAATAAAATGTATGAATGTGTACAGTGATACATATATCATTACTGTAATTATTTAATTAGAGAGTTACTCTTTCATATATTATTGGATAATAAATTTATTATTTTATACACTTTAATAAATAAAATAATCGTATCTATATCTATAATGCATTGCTCAGCATAACTCCTCACAATAAAGCATGAGGTTTCGCCTCTTCAAGCCCCAGTCTTCATTTTTTATTAATATATATTTTCAGGAACCATGAGTTGAGAAAGTGAGGTAATCACATTCATTTGTAGTGTTGTTTGTTGGTATGAATGATATTTGTCTTTCAAAGTCATCATCATGGTAATAAGACATGTGACTCCCCTTCCCTTTAAGCTGGATGTGTCACTCTCTATCTCATTTGGATTTGTATATTATGAATTTCAATATTCTTATATTGATTAAACCGGTTTTGCTCTTTTAATTTTCTTTTCTCATTAGCAATTCCATTTTAGTGTCCTTTGGTGTGTACAACATTTAGTGGCGTCATCAACTCATTATTCAGAAATTTTTTTTTAAATAAGTAAAAAAACTTATTTTTTTTTTTATCAAAATACATATTTCTGAGAATATTTACTAAAATAAAATCTATTAGCAGTACCGATTCGGACCGGTATTTGGTTATTTTCAATACCGGTCCGGATCGGTACTGGTTCAATTTTTAAAAAAATAAAATACACCAGTACCAGTCCTTCTGAGGGCGGTACAGGTTAATATCAATACCGATCATTCTTGGGGTGGTATTGTTCAAAATTTAATTTTTTAATTTAATACTAAATATATTGATTTAATTAATAGAAATGATTTAGGTAATAAATTACAATTGGAAAATATATTAATAGCAATAAATATATTAATTTTTTAGAAGTAATTTTGCATTGATTCAATTAACATATCATTAGTGTAATAGTAATAC
>JASCZI010152000.1:2597-19516 GCA_036250425.1 Stylosanthes scabra | reverse complement strand
CATTGCGCCGGCAGCCCCCATGTTGCGCAGAAGGACACACTTCAACTCCTCCAACGTATTAACGGGTTGCATCTGAAACACAACAGGACTTACGGACCGAAACCAAGTCCCATCCGCATCCCTGCCTATCTCACCATTTGGATATAGAGTAACAACCACGAAATCACTAATATTCATGGTTTTTGGGAAGCAAACTCGTATTATTGTGGAAGAATTTGGTGTGAGGCTAGCTTGCTAAGGGCCCCTTTATATAGACTTTTTACGAGGCTATCTCGGGCTCTGCAGTCCCGAGATACGTATCTCGGGCTCTGCAGGCCCGAGATATAGTGGGAATTCGCATTTCTTACTTATCTCGGGCTCTGCAGACCCGAGATACGATAAAACCTCATTTCGGGCTTGTAGAGCCCGAGATATGGGGGGTGTGCCTAAAATGGTAAATACTCTCGAGCGGACCTATTTTGGTAAATTTCGTATTTATTTTATTTAAATAAATAAAAAGGTTGCTAAATAATTATTACTATTATTAATACAACAAACTTGCTGATGTGATATAATTGTCCATGACAACAATAATACAGCTGCAATTTAGAATCATTAGGATATTTAATTTTAAGTAATACATTTTTTAATTTCATACATATATAATTATTTATTTATTAGATTTAGTATTATTTAATTAATACAGTAATAATTAAAGAATATAAATAAAAAACTTATACTAATTTTAATTGATTTTTATTGTTTTCCAATATCGTTACGTGTGTGTGTGTATAATAGGAGGTGAAGAATAGAGGGAAAATTTGCAAAAAGAAATTCTAATTTGGACAATAAAAATATAATAAAAATGTTGCTTTTTTTTTTTAAAGAATAAATTTACACATCATTTCTCTAGATGTAAATAACGGAATTGTTACACAACGAAAAGAGAAAATTAATAAATTATAGAACTATATAACCTCAGAAGTTTTGGATGCTCCATAAAGAATAGAATGAAGTATTACTACCCTTTTAATAAGTGGGAAATTAAAAAAAAAATTTAAATGATCACGTAGCCCTAAAGGTAAATGATAGTGAAATGTCAGAGAGTCAAAATGATGAGAAATTTGGAATTTGCATATATGCTGATATGCAAGCATCAAATTCATTTACATATTTACTTCTAAGCCCCTCTCTTTTTTTCTTGCTATATATAGCAGGTATCATCAACCAATATTACATATGAAAGTTAGAGCAAGTGATCATATAGATAAACAATATATCGATCCAAAATGCATACAAGAACCAAGGGAAACAAAAAATATATATGATGAAATTTATTAGATCAAAGGTCTTTCATGTAGAGGTTGAAAGCAAAATTAAGCCAAGGATGACTTGCCGGCAGTGCGACAATGGTTATATTTCCGATAGCTAGGTTATGCCGCCGGCAAGTTGTCCTTCGGCTATGTTTTGCTTTCTTTTTCTCATGTAAGACTCTAATGATCTCATATAATCTACCAGTGTTTTAAAATATTAAGTGTGTGAGTTATATATAACCTCTCACTAAATTAAGTTAATGCAATTATGAAAGAGAAACAAGTAAATGATATTTTTTTTCTAAGAGTGGTGTTGTGTGAATAGTAAAGACTATATTAAATTTTTTAACAGTGTACATTACACATTATGCATGTCCTCATTTTTTACATATATTTTTTTCTATTTTAAAAAGAGCCATTTTCATTATGTATTAAGAAAAATATTCTTTAACATAGCATAACTCTTAAAAAATTGTGTAGATGCATGTGAATTGTTCATTAGTCATTTTTTAAAGTGTTTGGTGATTTGTTGATTTCCTTCTTCCTTTTTTGTATTTAGGGATATAATAATTACATTAGGTGCAAACAAAAAATTAATTACCAATTAAGTATTATGTATAGAAATAAGTATTTATAGCATCTTGTAAAAAAATATTATTCGTCTATTATAAATTTAATTATTTTATTATGGAATGTTAAATTACTTTGGCGATTGATTATTTAATTGAAAAATATTAAAATAAATATATACAAATATATAATGACGATGAATCAGAAGGAATATCACTGACTAATGACTTCTTGATTCTTCTGTTAGGGGGGGTGTTTTGGCGTGGAGGTTCCAATTCGTACCCAGTTTTTAGCATCAGAGCTTACTAAGGATGTAAATGCATGTAAAATTATTTTTATTTTCCATCAAAAGATATGTTAGGGGAGAGGCTCGAACTCGAGATATCTGTTGGAAAAAAAAGATAAATGTCATTTGAGTTACGACTTGTTTGGCCATGTAAAGTTAAAGTTAGTTATGCTTATTATCTGTATTGAAGGTTTTATCTATGGTGGTGAAAGTATCTAATAATTTTTTAAAATTTAGAAAAAAATATTTTAAATATGTGAATATCCATATTTTTTTCATTTTATAGATAGAATCATACATTTTAAAAGTTTATTTAAATTCTTTCACCAGTTAAAAAAACTCCTTTAATGAATAGTTGCTTAGAAAGTTAGTTATTTATACAGCTCTACTATACAAGCTCTTCTAATGTATATGTATATAAAACCACCATTAGTGAATGAATCAGTCGTTGTTTCGCCTTAACCACTTGCTCTTGTGTGATGATAGAATAATGATGAAATTCAAGAGGAAGGAATAAACAGTTAAATGAGAATAAATGGTAAAATAGAATTTTAAATGAATTTTAATTTTCAACAAATTTTTGTATTATAAAATTTTAAAAAAATTAATACTGTGAGACATGTTTAATCTTTATGTTGTATTGAAGGAGAATAACTATTACACTACTTTTTTTAGAGATTAATTAATTTATAATAATTTGTTGACCAGCAAAATAAATATTCAATTTAAAATTTTTTAGAAGAATGTTTTAAGTGGTTACTACGAAATGTGTATTTTATTGTTATTTCATTAATCTCATGATTTGACATTGCAAAATTGTATATGTGCAATTCAACGATGATAAAATTAAAAGTAGAAGAATAAAATTTATGTTAGGATAAGATTGAAAAGTGAAAAACAGTGTAAAACATTAATTAGTGGCATAAACGAGGTTTTACCCATTGTTTAGACAATCAACGCACTCAATGATTTATAGATATTTCTTTTGAGTTTAATTTTGACCATAAATAATAAGATGCCAAATTATTCGCTAAGATTGATTTCTGCATGAGATAGGAATTTTTTAAAAATTATTTTCGGCAACTTTATTGATTCCTCTGTACCTTTTTGCTGAAATTGGTGATTTTGGTTCAAGCTATTCCATTTAGAGTATCTCATTCTTAATTTGGAAAATGTTCGACAGAGGTGTTTTTTGTGTCCCCTTACTGCTTGATCAAATTTTATTATATAGTTTCCAATCATCAATAGTTTGCCCAATAAATCTGTCAATTCCACGTGTAAAATATTTAATGCAAAAATAATAAATAAGTAGCTTAATATATTTGAATTAATCTATAAGTACTGTACACACATCATTTATAACACAGAAAAATATAAATTTTAATACAGAAAAATGAAATTTTTGTGCTGATATTTATATTCTTCTGTATTAAAAATTGTGTGTAAGGATGTGTATAATGGTACATATAGCATCACCGATATATTTATTATCTAAATTATTTAGGGTTTAGGATTTATCTAAATTGTTTAAAATAATATACATCAACATTTTAACTTGGTGTAAAAATAACCATATATTTAAAAATATTTATTATGGAGAGTTCATGTTTAGTCATTTCAATGAAACTCTATACTACTAGTGCCAATTGCAAACGAATAATAATAATAATAATAATAATAATAATAATAATAATAATAATAATAATAATAGTTTTGAATGATCTTGATACTCTTGAATTTGAACTCTAACATTGCCAATTGGAAAAAAGAAACTCATGTATGTTAGAATAGGTAGTACTAATTATTCGGACAATATAATATTAATTAAATTCCTAATAATAAATTATGTACTATACGTGACCAACAAAGAAGAAAAGTTAAAAGAAAATGAAAAAAAAAAGAGAGGAAAAAAGCACTGCCATTACTATATATATATATGTAGCAATAACTAATAAGCAACCAGAATAATATTATATTGCTCTTTATAGTGATGGTGTGATGATTTTATGATACCTTCACTTATTATTATTATTATTATTATTATTATTATTATTATTATTATTATTATTATTATTATTATTATTATTAATGAGATTTAGTTTTATAATCTTAGGCATATATACCTTCTTCTTTTTTTCCTTTTTTTTGTTGTTGCAATTTTGAGTAATCACATCACAAGAAATAAATAAATGATTGTGTTTTAAAGCCACTCACTCTTAATTATTAAATAGCCTAATAAGTAGCTAGTAGTCAAGAACTATGCATGGCCTAAAATGTATGCTAAGCCTTTGACATGTCATTAGAGTATAAGAATTAAGAAGTATTATGAGCATACCAGATCAGAGCATAAATCCTCATTATTCCATACCCTCCCTCCCCTGCATATTGTTTTTCCCCCCTTAAAATAAGATTCTATTCCCACATTGAAGGGAATTTAGCACTGATGAGCCCAGTTGATTGAAGGGAAGGTGGAGACCTTAGAATTATTGTTTTCGCTGCTACTAATAAAGTGGCCAGCCCAAATGATGAAGGAAGATAACTTTGACAAGAAATTCAAACAAACTGATGTGATTGGAATATATATATATATATATACACACAAACAAGTAGGTGTTAAATTGAACATATCTAATATAATCTTAATAGAAAATTATCTATAAAAATTTTATGATCTCAACTATATATAAAATAAATATTAATTACTAAATCAATTAAGATGCTAATATATTTGAAATATTAATAATCTTTCCATCCTAATAGAGTACATATAAATTTTGAATTATAATCATCATTTTAATCTAAAGATTAAAAAAATAAAAGTTTAAATGTTAATTTAAGAAAATGATTACATTAAAATTTAAAAATAATAAAATACGTGTTAATAATACAGAATATAATATTGTAAATGTTGAAGAAACATTTTTCAATTAAAAAAATGCCTGACAAATGGATGCCCATGCACCAGATAGGGTATTGGATTGCCCTTTCAGAAGAATAACCATCACTTGCGCTTAAAGGGGTGTGAGTGGTTTGTCAAAGTGAAGAGAATATTGTGCAATGCATAGTAAGTGCATTTTCCACCACTAGCTTTCTATGCCCCTTGCCTATAAAATGGTGTTGAGATTGAACATAGAGATATAGTAAACAGATCAACCATAAAAATGTATTCATTTCTTGGTCTAAGAGTCTCTCATGAAGAGGTTGAAAGTGAAGTTAAGCCAAGGATGACTTGCCGGCCTTTGTTCGCTACAAAGCAACGTTAACTTTATTGCTAGATTTTGCCGGCAGGTCATCCTGTGGCTACATTTGACTTTCTTCTTCTTATGTGAGACTCTAAGACTTTCTCATAATCAATTTTTTTTTTTTATTTATGTTGGGCTAATTTTTCTAATATTCTATATGATTTTCAAGCATAAATTTCTGAGAGTTTTTTCTTCTTATTATCCTCATTTGTTTTTAACATGATCAAATTTTTTTAAGGTTATTATGAGTGAGAGATAGCAGCCATAATGTGAGAAAGAAAAGAGAAAATTTCATTCTCATGCATGTCGATTATTGAAACGACACTCGTGTATATAGATAAAAAGTTTGATTTATAATAACAATATAGGTTTGGAAGTAGATTAGGTATACCGAAAATTTCGATATTTCTGTGTTTTTAGCCATTGATTAACGATTAAAAACAAAAGAACATCGGATTCCAGATATACTTGATTTACTTATTCCTATAGTTTTTGTTTTTCTTGAGGGAATGTGTTTTTTTTCACGATTTTTGTAATATTTAACTATTATGCAAGATTTTTTAAAATTAATGGTACAAATAAAACGATCTCAACATAAAATGTGAGTTCAAGATAGAATTGTAAAAAATATTTTGGTAGATTCATGGCTAGAATAATGCATGATGAAAAATTAAACCTTCATTGTTAGACAATGTTTAGAGACGAATCGAGAACATTAAATCTGGAGGGCCGAAAGTAAATTGAAAATGAGTCAAGCAAGCCAAAGATCAAGCTTAACTCATAAAAAATGGAGTTCCACTCATAACTTAGCTTGGCTCATTAATAATTAGTGATTTTATATAAATAATAAAACATTCATCATCTATTAATTTTTCGATAAAATAAACAAAATATTACAATTTAAACATAACAAAAAACTAATATATTATCATATATTTAATAAACATATATTTTTATAAATATATGCTTAAAATGATAATATTTATTATAAGTTAAAAATATAAATAAAATTTAATAATACATATATATTTCTCTATGTTCCCG
This sequence comes from Stylosanthes scabra, assembly GCA_036250425.1. Classification (NCBI taxonomy): domain Eukaryota; kingdom Viridiplantae; phylum Streptophyta; class Magnoliopsida; order Fabales; family Fabaceae; genus Stylosanthes; species Stylosanthes scabra. The sequence continues at coordinate 13,082 of JASCZI010152000.1, read as the reverse complement.
AATGTTTATGCATTATTTTTAATAATAATTTTATCTGCACATTAAAATTAACAATCACAATTAGCCATTATATTATATATGGATACATATAAATACATTTATAATTTTATTATTTTCAATATATATTTTATATTTTAATATGTATTATATACTAGTGATTAATTTAGATAATTAATTTTAATGTGTAAATAACATAAGTTTATTTTTAATTTATTTGTTTATTATTATTTTATCAATTGAAAGCAGTTAATACAGTTGATGCAATTACGTAGGAATCTTAAAGAAAAGGCACTTTCTGTCTTTGTGCTACTTGGTGTTAGGATAAAAGTAAAATATACCTTCATATGTTTTTGGTAAATTAGTAAATTGGATTTGTCTTTTTCTTTTTCTTTTGTTAAATCAATAATTTGGATATTGATATTCAGAGGATGTACTTATATGCAATTCAACTGTTTGTTGATGATTGCGTAATGTTTCTTGTTATGCCATTTGTTAGTCTTTAATTTTCCAGATTAAATTCGGTTCAACCGAATTAATTAAAAACCCATTACAAATGAAAGAATTAATGAGCCAATTATGATCAATAAAGAACCAATACATAGTTACGAATGATAACTAATATAAATTTTGGATGAAAACTTAATCTTAAATATCTGAATTACGGATGATAACTTATAAATTTTTAATGATCTTAATTATTAGTTCCCTAATTATTCTCTAATCATTGATTGCGTAGCACTGTTCATTACAAATAAGTATAATCAACCTATTAATAAAAAATCAATCAAATAGGGTTAATCAATAGGACTAATTTAATCTTCTTAGGTTATCGATTTGTATGTTTTCATAATTATAAATTATACATATTAAATTTTACACTCATGTTATAGTTTTATATGAATATATATAAAATGTAGGAGCTTCAATAACTTTTGAATATTTAGGAACTTCAATAACTCGTATGCATTTTCATTATAGTATTTTTATTTAAAAATTTAATAGATAATATCACATTGATAAACTTATTTGAGTTATTAATTTTCTTAAATTAAAATTTTATAAACAGAAATATATAGTTAAACAAGTAATAAGTGACGACTATATATAATATAAAGAGATATTACTTAACGAACTTAAGTGATTACACCATTATAAAACTCTTTAATTTTAGAAAAAACCCTACTAATTCATTGTGAAAATTAAAATAAAAGTAAAAAAATGGATAAGTTATCAAAATAATTTCAGAAAATACAAAAAAAAGTTCTTGAAAAAAATTAAAAATGTGGCAAAAAATATTCATACATTAAATTCTCAAAAACGTTTTATAAATCAAAATTTAATGAGTTTTTATATAAATATTATTAAATAAAGAAATGAGACAGTTTTATAGTTAATTTTGATATTTTACGTTTTTTTAATTTTTTTCTAGATCAATCTTTTGAAAAAAAAATTAGTAAAAAAGAAAAAGAAAAATTAAAGACTCATTCATTGCAAAGAGAAGCGAAATTCTTCATCTTTGCCACTTCCTTTGTTTCTTCTTCTTCTTCTTCGCATGATAATGAAGAAGAAAAATTCTTCCTCTTCTTCAATTTCGAGCTCAACGCCCTTGTTCATGCTCTCAATAATCTTCATTGCGTTCTTCTTCTCCTTCGTATTCATCACTTTGTTACTCCACAGACACCACCAGCAGCATCTTTTCTCTCTCACCATTCAGCTTCGCCAACTCAACTCAAAGCTTTCACTTTTAGGTCAATTTTCCCCCTTTCTTTTCAAATTTTATCACGTGATGAACGATCATGTTGGAAAGCCGATGAATTTTTTCAAGCACTTTTGTCCTATTATCATATTATGGATTATAGATTATAGACGAATTTTCTTTTTGTTTGTATTGCATGCTTAATTGTGGTTCTTGTTTTGATATCTGTTTTTTCATTTTACATCATGGAAGAATCCTCCATTGAGAAGATTAACCATGACTTGGAAAGTAAGGAGGGTGATATTGCTCAAATGGAGAATGTGATTTTGGAGAAAGAAGAAGATATTGCACTCCTAAAGAATACCATTGATTCTATTCAGGTGAGCTTTGTATACAATTGATAAACCCTAAAAATTTTGCTAAATAGTAAATAAAGTAAAATGTGGGTATTTTCAATGCCTAGAAAGCTAAGAAAACAATGAATTATTATCTCATTTGGTAGGTAGGAGAATGTTTAGGAGGATATTAATTATTCTGATAGATATTCAATTATATATTTCTTTTGTAATCCAAAGAGAGGAAAACATAAGGGATATATTTCAGAGATATAGGCAAACTGTGGTGAGAATCATGGCCAAAGTGTTTAGAGAATGGAAGGAAAATTGAAGAATGTGATTTTTAATTTTACTGATAATAGAAGAAAATACAAGGGAAGAGCATGCTTACATAGATTGAATGTGAAACTAACTTTTTTACAATCTAAGTTATGAAAGCTCTAATCAATATTCAATACCATAGACAATAAAATTTCTCACTTGTACTGACTTTATACAAATACCACTGATAGACAATTTCGTCAGGTTGTAAGGATTTTGTTGTGATGACCAATGAAAACAAATTATATGAGCATTTTTTGAGAGTAAAATGGTTTATCTTCCTGTAGAGAAATTGAATAACTTATGTTTCTAATCATGTTTGCAACTTTTTAGCCAAAAGGGTCTAAAGAAGGCGAGATGAGGGGAACAGATTCTCCAGATATTGAGCCTGAGAAGCAGGTTTGTTGTGTACTGCAATGCATTATATTTATAAATTTACACGTTAAAAAGAATAAATTAGCCACTTGAGTTAGTGTAGTTTAGGGTAGTTATGGCTCAAGGAGGTCTGATTCCCACAAAGAAGGAATTATTGTCTAATTTTCCCTATCCTTTTGGGTTGAGGTCATATGATGAATGATGAATCCTTAGAGGAAAAACAAGAATTCAAGTTTACACATAGAATAAAGAGGGTTTAAAGTATATAAATATGTTAAACTCATTTGATCTTCTGAGATACTTTAACTTACTAGTGATTGCTTATTTAAGCATTACTATCAGCATCGTATCTTAAAGAAGAGTTTCTTCTGTATGCAACTTTGTTCTAATTTAATCAGGATTTATATATTAATTAGGATTTTCAAGGCTGGATTCCGCAGTATCAAGATGTCAACTTAAGTCATTTTCAGGTAGCTTTTCAGATTGTAGTGTATGCATAGCCATGAAGAAACAGAGTTTACTTCCATTGACTGATTAATCATTTGATCTGCAGTCTTTCATATTGGCTGAGTGGAACAACTATTTGAGGCCAAGCTTGGATAAATCCTTTCAAATGGTTTGTTTATTTATTTAATTACAAATACAATTTGAAAAGTTCATGATTTGATGATGTTTCTTCTTTTCCATTTGTTTAATTCCCAGATCTCGTTGAAAATGTCTCAAGTGCTAAGGGAAGCTGAGCTTTGCATTGAAATGGTTAAGATTGTAAGTGATTTATGTCTTAATGCTTGTTACTTACTTGCTCCACATATGACTTGTCAGAGCGAAGTTTCTATTCATTTTCAAACTTGGAAAAACTGGTATGTGTCGTAACATAATGTCTAGAATGAAGTACCATATAATGCTTCACCAACATTTTTTTGATGATTAAAGTTAAAAGGATATAGTCTCACTCAATCAAATTACTTCCTCTTTTGATATGATCAGCAAGACCAACGTCCCTATTTGGTCTGTTAGCTGTTCTCACTCTGATTGTTCAACTATCTCTACTAATTAATTAATCAAGATCAACCAGTTAATCTCTGCTCTGTTTGTTTTTTTTTGGGGATATGAGTATCCTTCTTCTATGAACTACATGTTATGTTGGTAATGATTTTCAAATATTTGTATATCTAAGATGTTTCGATCATAGGGCAGCCCGGTTCATAGCATTAGTAGTATAAGTAGGTTCCAAGAAAAGCCGCATCCAAAAGATGTAATGTAGATAGCCTAATCTGATGCAACTATTAGTGGCTAATTCCACAACTTGAAACTCGGCGTAACATTGAGGTCACATGGAAACAACTCAATTGTTGCTCCGAGATTCCCCCAGCCTAAGATGTTCTGAATAATATGTAGCCAAGTTTGTAGCCAAGACTAACCAATCTATTGTCTAAGTTTACTTTTGAAAACATTTGTATTAATTTATAATGAATTTTAATCTTTCAACAACTAAAAATTGATGTCACAAATACTTAGAGAATTAAATCAATGTTCCAGCAACTCTTTCAAAAACCTAGTTAATCTCCTAAACTTTTCAATAGCACAAGGTTTTTTGAGGAAAAATTTGGAGTTTTGCTCATTATAGTTAGAACCAGGTTGACTAAACCAACTTAATGTTTCTAAACCTTCATGATATATGATGTTGTGGTTAATGACTTGTAAATACAAAACACAGTAAATTCCAAGGCTAAAATGATCATTGCCTACCTTTTTTTGTTGGTTTATCTGAAGGAGTGGATGCCATTCTTGAAGAATCAAGGGTATACGTTCAAATCCAATCTTAAGTCTTACTATGATATTCTAAGTGCTAAAACTGTTGAGGCCTATAATGCTTCCAAGAACATTTTACTATCAAATTTTGTCAAGCTGCAAAGAGTAGCCACCCCCTTCATCCAGGTATGAATAAATATACTTAATTATTTATCTTTTGTTCTCCAATTTTTCTATAGCTAAGCATGATAGAAATGAGCTAAAAAATAAAAATATTATTTACCCTTGCAGGCTTTGTGACTGTGTAGCTTCTCTGTTTCAGAGTCATTCAAACATTTTTAAACTATCAAGAAAAAAAAACGAACTAAAAATCTAAACACACTGTATATGCTTGATTAAAACGCTTTATTGATTTATTCACTTTTTTTTTTTTTTTTGGAAGGAACTGATACCAGTTTTGAAGAACCATGTGCTGAATTTCATACATAATCTCAAGCCTCACTTTGACTTTCTAAGTTTTGAGACTGTTGAAGCCTATTACGCATCCAAGAAGTTCTTATTGTCACATATTAACAAGTTAGCGAGATCAGCAACACCATTCAAGCAGGTATAGATAAATTTACATACAAATATTCCTCCCCCCTTTTTTATAATTATTATATGGTGAAAATTTCACCAATATTGTCTTCTAATGCTTGACAGGAAATGTACAATTATGCTAAGTGTTACGTGAATCATATTGCAACCATGGCAAAGATTTTCTTTGATACAACACTTGTGATGCTTGGAATGATAGTCAAGAAAATAATTCTACTATTTCATGCCTTGTTGAATGGCTGAAAGGCTCTCTTTCTATGGTGTTAAAAGGTATCTAGCTGGATTTTGTTACAATGCATATAACATGATAGATTAAAAGAATCTTCATTACATGGATGAGCCATTATATATTTTAATTAAGATTTCAGCTAGTTTATGGCGGTTAGTTTTTACTTAGTTTCCTTTTTTTTTTTTTTATTTTATCAAATTGATTGATATAAAACAAAAAGAGGCCTTATTTGTCAAAATTAATAAAAGGGGGATTGAAAATTTTGTGAAACACTGAAAAATAAAAGGCAAAAATATAAAACTTAATTTGATAAACACAAAGTAAAATGGCTCCAAAAAAAACCTCCAAAATTTACTTAAACGTACTAATCCAAACCAAATAAACATTAACATTAATTACATCAACACTTGCTACTTAACTTCAGCTCCATGATTCATGAATTGCTTAACCCGTTAGAAAACCTTGAATCCAATTATTTCATCTCAAAAACTTCTTCTTACGAAATCTCTTCGCTTTGTGTTTCCTGTTATTTTCTCTTGTACGCAATCTTTGACTTTTCGCAAGAAACCATATTGCATCTATTTCCTCCCAGTCTCCATCATCTTCTTCATAATACAGAGCAATCTTTTCTTCCCTTCTGATCCTAGCTTGATTCTGGAGCCAACCTTGAACTACATGGTTGTATCCATGTTTATGATCCCAAATTACATCTTCATGACATGTATAAGAACGAAACTGATCATCATAATAATAATCTATTAGCTCAAATGGATATATTAAATTAACCTTGACCTGTTTGTCGCAAGTTTCTTGAATCATCTCCTCTATGTCGAGTCCATAACACTGCCTCAAATCTAGAGTTTCCAGATGAGGACATCGATCAAGAATGGCGCGAAAACTGAGCTTATCCAGCGGACTCTTGGTGAGTTGGAGATAACTCAACTTTGGCAGACTTTCGGCGATAGCGGATAGGTGGCCAACATTTATGCTATAAATGCAGTCTTGTTGGTTAAACTTCAAGGATTTTAAGAGAGGAGTGTGCCGGGTAATATCTTGTAATGCAAGAAAAGATAGACCCCTGCAGTAGGTAATATCAAGTTCCTCCAACAATGGTAGCTTTTTAAGCATTTCACACAATCCTTTCACTGATATCTTGTGGTGGCATCTAACAAGTCGTAGGCGTCGCAGAGAACCTCCACTGTAAAGCAAAGATCATACAAAAAATCAGCATTTATATAAAATATATGTCAGAATACAAAATATTCCTTCAAACGGTATACATATACATGATAATTAATTGGTAACTGAGTTTAACATATTTTTTTCTTAAATATATAGAATTAACAAGTTTGTATCTTGCAAAAGAAGAGGGTTTACCAAAGAATTCGCATAATAATTAATTGTATGTTTATCAAAATTTATGCGGTAAGTCTAGTCTTGTGTTTATTATTTTTATACCCTTATAATACACACTGCTTAAATTATTTTTCAATTAAAAAATTAGTTATTTAAACAATATTCACGCACTCTTTTAGCAGAAACCAATTTTACACCCGTATAAAAATACGATTATCATAAGTAAACCACAAAAAGTGGGAGATAGTTAACGCATCAATTTAATATCTACTAAAAGGGTATGTGAAACCGATCAATATTTATAACAATAAAGCAACGCAATGAATTACTTTTAGCTAAAACTTAACTATTAATATTTTAAATACTAACTACTAAACCCTAAACCATACTAAATCCTAATAATATAAAAATAAAATATTAGCTAATATTAACAGGAGTGAATATATACAGTGATTAAAGTATATTATAAATTTTTTATTCTAGTTTTAGAGTAGAACTTACAATCTGGCAATGTAGGAGAGGAGTTCATCACTGGCAAAATACTCAATAGTAATGTCCACCAACTTGCCGCGGCTCCGGCAGATTGCGCGGCGGCAGAGCCTATCTAACTGGTAGTCCATGAACTTAGGGTGGCCAAAGGGGCGCATGTCGACGGTGTGCCACGTGGACGGTTCCATGGAGATTTTCCTCCATGATCTGCACACTCTACTGGCATTGGTGAGTACTTCAATTGCTCCCAGTTTGTTGAAGATAGTTTGAATCACACCTCTTGGAAGATTCGCCCACTTCGTCCTGTTGTTGTTGAATCGCCAACGAGGCCTTGGTTTTACTTCTTGAAACAAATCATCACCTCCATAATCATGCATTGTAATCATCTTGGCCTTTTCTTTTTCTTTTATGTTACTATGTTTGTGGATTTCTTCTTTCCTATCTCTCTTTATATATGGGGTTTTCACAGTAAGATTTGGATTGATTTTGAAAAGATTTATCATATTAAGATATGATATGGTAATAAAACAGTTTTATAGATTTATCTAATCATATAACAAAAATAACTACTTTCTTGTAACCGAAAAAGAAATAATAACTACTTTTTAGTTTGTATAAAATATTTTACGGTGGTACTCTAAAATTTAACATTTAGAATTCTAAAAGGGATATAATTATCTTTGGTGTTGAAAAAAAAGTAATAATAATAAAATTTTAAACATAAAGTTTAAACTTTAAATATAATATATTATAAATCAATCAAATTTAGATCACAGTTGTTTGGAATTTATTTGGAATAAAAAATAAATTCAAAGTCAATTAGATATGATGATATCTTATTTAAAAACAAAATATGCGATTATAATCTCACTATTAGTGTAGACGAGATACTATAAGAATATTTTATTTGAAAAATATAATTTTTTTTAAAAACACGTATTTCAGCGCTTTTAGTCGTTAATCTTAATTATAATATGTCTTTGGCAAAATTTATATATTTTATTTATTTTAAAAATTCCGTCACTTATGCCTTTGGCAAAATTTCTATTTATCGTCATCAGTTGTCAGGTTATTGGTTTGTGTTAGAGACCTTTTCACAACACTGCATTATACTATACTCATACTTTGCTATTGACCTCATAAGAGACATTTTACGTGTATCATGGTATGGCAATTCATTAATCTTATTCGTTAATTTTAATATATGTATATATTTTATAATTTATAGTACATTTTAGGTGTATTATGGTGTTACCATTGATAGAAAAAATCACTTACTAGCTACTATTTGCATGCTTAGGTATTGAATTTGAAACATAGACTTAATTATTTAACTTCAACATACAAATTCAAACCAAATAAACATTAACATAATCCAGTGACTTGCCTTCCTACACCAACATCAAGAATTACATGAACACTTACCATTTAACTAATTCATCTCCATGTTTCATGAATTGCTTAATCCATTAGAAAACTCTGAATCCAATTACTCCATTTCAAAAACCCTTCCACCTTCCTCCATTTTTCTTTACCTTGGATTTGGTGTTCTTTACTCTTGTATGAAATCTTTGACTTTTCGCAGTTTCCCATATTTCTCCCAATCTTCATCTTCTTCACAATACATAGCTATCCTTTCATTATTCCATTTGATCCAAGCTTGATCATGGTGCCAACACTGAACAATCCAGTTGTATCCATCTTCATTATTGCATACTATCGTCTTCAGAGGCAATGTGTTCAACCGCTTTTTCTATTAATTTTAAAATTTTAGTATCACCTTTAAAAATATATTTCCGTTCAATTTATTATTTGAATAATATTCATCAATTCAATATTATCATTATATTATGTGTACCAACTTTGTGATTGAAATTAAAAAATTTACGAAAAAATACTTTTAAAATTATTATCTATGAAATGACACATAATAAATTTATATTTATCTTATTCTAAAATAGCATACATAATATAAAAACTAATAATAGTCATAAAATAGTATACATAATGGAAAAATTCTAAACAATTCATCATACATCGCATTATCCATAACAAATTGAATGGCTAAATGATATATTCTTAAAAATAATAATAATTAATATTTTAAAATTAACAGAAACGGCTAAACAGAATTGTGCCTGGGACTACGCCAACTTTTAACTTAATATTAAAAAATTAAAAAACTACTCTCTTTTTTACATAACTTTTGCGTTTATTTATCTATATTTTTTTCCTCAAATTTTTCTCTTAACTTTACTTTTCTTCTACGTCCTTTTTGTTTATGTCTTTATATAATTTTTTAATATAAAAAATTTGTAACAAAGAAAAAAATAAAAAAACAAATAAGAGATACATGTCACTTTAAAAAAATATATATTACTAAATTTATTTCTTTATTTTCCTATTGGTAGCTACATAGTTTTGTATTTTTCATATGAAATAACCATGATAAAATTAGAATTGAAAAATAGATTTATCAGACAAAGTAATATTAGCATTCTACTTCGGTAAATATAGTCAAAATCATAGTTTGGTACGTTTGGTGTTTTTTGTATTTTTTTATATGAAACAATTATATATCCAATAAAAATGAAAAATAAGTATATCAAAAGAATAATGTAATAAGTATTTTTTTATATTTTTTCATGAAAACCTATTAAAAAAAAATCGGTATTTTATTTAGAAAACTAAAATGTTAGTTAGTACGCTTAGTGTTTTAAATACTGTTTTGCAAAAATAAATGTGCAGATATATTTATACGGTTCAATTTATATATTCGTTCACCAATAATGTTAAATTTTTGTACTGTCTGCAGTTATTTCTTTTAAATTGTATTTATTTAAATTCAAAGGATAAAAGTTAATCTAAAGGTCAAATAGGCAAGTAGATGATAATTGTAGTTTAAATATATTAATAGAAACATACATTATATTTTTAATATTTTTTGTTTACAAACCTTTCATTCCGACCACATTTTCTATTTCTACTTTTTTCTTTTATATCTTATTTATTTATTCAATAAATATTGGTGTACACATCATATACACAAACACACGTTTTTTATTTCCACTCTCTCACGCGCCATTCACTCATAATACTCACTCTCACTGACGTCACTCTCACACAATACTCACTCTCACACAATTTTGAAAAACCCGTAGCTCATCAACGGATCCCCAAATTAGGATTCAACGTGATTTCAATTTCGAAGCTGCCCTGTTCTTCTGCTTCATCGTCATCATCATCATATCTCAGTTCGGCATCGCTCAATTCGGTACTCTTGCTGCATTTTTCTTCTTCTTCTTCTTCTTCTTCTTCTTCTTCTGATTCGTCTC